>JAMQGT020006565.1:0-163802 GCA_024447675.2 Pterophyllum scalare
ATTAGGTGTGTATGCAGCACATGAACAAGCTGCATGAACTAGCTTTAGCAGAAGATGTGTGATTAGGCGTGACGCGTGTGGGATATTTTAGTGGCTGAATGAAGCTGAACTCATCTTTCATGTTTGTCAGCGTTTGATGAACACAGTTACACTGCTGAGCACCTGTTACCTGACACTTTAACACCTGAGACACCTGATTAGAGCGGGCTAACATGTTTGAATTTGGTTGGCATGATGCTGACTGACTTCTTTCCTCCACTAAGACCACCGAGTGGATCTCACTGAATGAATCACAGGATTAAACATTTTGGCCTCCTTCCACCACTCTGTTCGGCCTGAGCTCTGGCCAGTTGTTGCTGGGCTGCCCACAGTTTTTGCTTGGCCTCTGCAGCTTCTTTTGACGCTGTTCCTCTAATACTCTCTTCATATTTTCAAGCTCCCTTTGTCTCTCCTCCCTCTCCCTCTTCCTTTCCTCCTCTCCTCCTCCCTCTCCCTCTCTCAGCCTGCAGTTGTTCAGTAATTTTTTGCATCTCTTTCTCGTACTTTTCCTGAATTTGCCTCTCCAGTTCCTCCTGTTCTCTGCGTATTTCCTCCTCTTTCTCTTTCAGGATTCGTTGTTTCTCCTCTTCGATTTTTCTCTCTGCCTCCTGAAACATCTCACTGGTGTAGTGGCTTCCTCCGTTCTTCTGAGCTACACTTTTGATCTTCTGGAGTAGCTCAATGACCTGAGCTCTGTCCTTCTTCTTGTTATTGAAGACGTGGTACTGGCCGTTACATCTGGCCACGAGTTCCTGCAGCTCTAAGCTTTCACCCATGAGGTCCTCTATAGGCCTGTCTTCAAGAAGGTCCCCACTAGTAAAGAGAACCATGCTGTATCTATCTGCTGCCTCGCCAAAGGCTTCTTGAATCTTCTGCACTGTCAGCATTTCCTCTTCAGTGTATCTGCCCAACCTGATAACCACCAGGAAGATGTGAGGTCCAGGAGAAGCATAACCGATGCACTGGGAAAAATCTTTAGCTGCTTTATCCATGCCGAAGGTGGTGTCAAACAGGCCTGGAGTGTCAATAACTGCAACCTTCTGCCCGTCCACCACAGCTTCAAACTTAGAACAGTGAACCGTCATTGATTTAAAACTGAACTTGGATTCAAAGAAGTCTCGTCCCAGAATGGTGTTTCCTGTGGCGCTCTTCCCAGCGCCCTGTCTTCCCCACCATCACGATCCTCAGAACGTCATCATTCCTCCTGATGGGCTCTGTGGATAAAGATTTACAGAGATTTCTATAACTCTGAAGTATGAATGCAGATTATTTCCCTTTTAGATTTTATATATATATATATATATATATATATATATATATATATATATATATATATATATATATATACATATATACACACACACACACACACATATACATATATATGCTCCTGACAACAGGTGCACTGCTACTTCAAGCTGTTGTGCAACGTAAGGTAACGTTGTTCTGTTAGTTTAGCTTTGCATGCGGCTATGATTATTTATCTCTTCCTTAAAGAGAGAAGGACCATGCAAATGTAAACCCGTAGAGTCCGGGGATGTCAAACTCCCGGCTCGCCCTGCTGTAGATGTTCAGTTAAATTTAACTGTGAGGTAGGCGGAGCTGGACTTGGTGCTTTCAGGCACTGAATGTGTCAATCAGACCTCTAATAAAAAAGTTTACTGCCGGACTTTGACAACCCTTACTGTTTTATCATCATTTGTTCTGGTAGGATGTGGTGAGGTAAATTGTGTGTGTGTGTGTGTGTGTGTGTGTGTGTGTGTGTGTGTGTGTTCTCTTTATTTCCAGTCACAGGATTTCCACCTGCTATCCTGCATCACCTGTTGGAAGGTGTGGTTCCTGTGCAACTGGCACATTGAAAAGTCTGATCCTGTGTCCATGATATTTCAAAAGCTTGTGAATAAACTGTAGGGAAAAGATGTTTTTGTGCATCACGTGTGTATTTCATCTGAGTGGACACATTGTTTAATGTTTTCAGTCTCTGGTGTGCTTTTTCCTGAAAAATAATAATTACAGGATACTAAGTGGAGATGAGTAAATATTCTCTTGAAAACCATAAAAATATTTGAAAATTGAAATGTCATGTAATGCAGCTGTGAGTGTTGAGCATTTAACACATTAAATGTTTAAGTTGTTGGTTTAAGTTGTGTGTAACCTCTGCAAAGTTCACAGCTGGAATCTAATTATTTGCTTTTGTGGAATAAAACAGTAAATTCAACTAAAGTGGTAATATTTGTACAAAAATGACACATTTAAGTTAGTCTTAGTTTGAATAAATTCTATTAACACATTTATAAAAGGTTCAGAAAATTGCTGCATATGAATGTATGGAATTGGTACTACTAGCTTTATTCATCCAATCTGCTTTAACATAAAATATCTGAGTTACTTTTATTCATGAGTCATTTTTAATGCTTTAAATGTTAGCAATAATGAACTTAAATGATTCGAGGCAATCGCTTTCCTCAAATAATTTGAGTTGAACAAACTCATCAGGTTTTACAGTGTAGCACATAACCCTGTGGAACTCCATAATTAACCTTCATGTGTGAAGACTCCCCATTTACATGAACAAATTGGAGTCTATTAGAGAAATATGATTCAGTGCAGTACCTTTAACACCTATGGCATGCTCTAATCTCTGTGATAAATCCCACAGCACATATCATTCATATTCAGGCTCAGTTCAGTCAAAGCACCAAAGAGCTGTGACTCACCCTCAGTGACTTGGCTCGCCATGGTTGGGTTGGAGTGTGCAGCGTTTTCGGTGCTCATCTTCTTTATATCGTGGTTTCAGTCCTGAACCGCACCCTCTGATAGCAGCTCTGCAAACACGTGACTGACCACATTCATTCAGTTGGAGCAGTTTTAATGACTCAAGTCTGAACAAACTTCAACATGTTCTCCTTTGTTGATCACATTACTTCTGTTATTTATTCATTTTCAGAAACCACATTTTCATATTTGGCAGTTTGTGGCTCTCATCCAAACTGCTGTTTGTCCATTGTGTGTAATGGGCTCCATGGAGGACTCACAAAAAGTGTTTCTTTATTGTCTTTGTTACAGCACAGAGGGACTTCTCCTAGGGGTTCCTGATGCGTTGGACAGCTCCGGCTCCAAACCAGCCAAATGTGGTGAAACTCTTTCAGCTGTTCAGTCGCAGTGACGTGAGCTTTGCTGCTGTTGAGTTTAGCAAACTACCTGGTTATGTTTAGGTTAATGTTTACCACCTTATAAAGCTTCCAGTGAATATGTGGTCCAGTCATAAAACATGCTTCCAGTGGAAATATACCACTCAGGAAAACTCTGTGTCCGTGTCCATGAATAAAAGATCAGAATTTTCCATAAAACCTAAATGTGACTTCCCCCTAAATTCGCTCCCACTTATTTTAACATGATGGTGAAAGTGGACAGTTCTGTGATATGATAAGTAAAAGAGCCACACTTTGACTGAGCACAGTTAAACATCTGTACCTTACAGTAGAAAGCTCCTTGAGGAAACTGTTGCTGTGATTTGGTGCTACAGAATAAAGTTGAGTTGAAGTGAATCTAATTGAGAAGTTAAATCCAGGACCGGCGCTCATAGTACACTGTTCACCCCCCCTGTATGGAATTCTTACCTGTTGTTCACACCCCTGTGAAACTCCTTGTTTAGCATGTGTGGAAAATGCAGCCTCACTCTAACCTCAGGTGGTCCTGGATGAGGTCAACAGAGGAAAGCAGTTTGTTTGCTCAGTTTGTTCCAGAACAGCTGCTCAGAGCTGATCAGAGTCAGTGAAAAAAGCCTTTAATGTTCCCAGTTTAAGCGTTTCTAGATAGATGACAGCTGTCTGACAGCCACATCAGAGATGTTTCACTGAGTTACTGCTAAAGGTCAGAGGTCAGTCACAGTTTCATGTTCTCAGAAATGTCTCAGCTTTATAGGTTTTAAGTATTTCAGTACAGTTTGGGAGGATGAGACATTTTAGGTCGTGTTGGGAAAAGGAAGCCTGAACGGATCCGGATGAGCTGGGAAACCAAGAACACGTTTATTGTCCTGTACACTGTAAAACACAGCGGTTATTCTTACCGTGAGTACCCTACACATCGTTATAATAACTAAGTTAAACTAAAAGAAAGACTGTAATAATAAATAATAGAGCAGGTACAATAAATACAGATGAAGGGTGGAGCATGGTCAGAATATAAAGTGCATTTATGTGTTTATTAGAACGGTGACACATTCAGAATGTATGAGTGTTATTATATTGGATTCATTTTGTTGTGTGTTACAGGTGTGTCTGAGACTTAAAGCAGGTAATCACAGTTTAGTAATCAGTCAGTGCTTCAGCAGCCGGACGGCCTGAAACTTTTCACACTCCTGTTACATCGGCCGGGCGGCAGGAGTGTGAACAGTGAGTGTGCTGTGGGTGGGTGCCCTCTTTATTACCCAGGTATCATAGGTGTCCTGTGGTGATGGGAAGGCAGCTCCACGGGTGAACTGTGCGCCTTGGATGATGCTGCAGAGCCGCCCTGTCCTGGGTGGTGCAGTTCCCATACCCACTGTGGCGGAGTTTGTCAGGATGCTGTCCACTGTGCATCTGTAAAAGTTACCAACCCTGGGGTCTGTAAGGAAGTCCAGGACACAGCGGCAGAGGGAGGTGTTAGTCTGAACTGGATCTGGACCTGATCACAGGGTCTTATGGGTAAGGGGTTAGAGAGAACCCATACAGGCTCAGGGAGAACCTTGGATTCAGTCCAGGACCTTCTTACTGTGAGGAGCTAACCACTGCACCACCACACCACTCACAATCAGAACCAAACGATTCAAACTAGTTTAAAAAGTAACGTGTTTGCTCATTAACACACTGATTATCCTGTGTGTGTGTGTGTGGATGCAGGGTATATCACAGGTCAGACTTTATTCTGGTTTGAATTATGATCATGTACATTTTGTGAAATAATCACGGCGCTGTATGAAGACACTAAACCACAGATTTTCACATTATCACGATCATTTTTGCTTCTTTAATGTCAACAAACAAAACGACCTTTAACCCAGCGTGCCTTTCCCTTTGGGATGACGTCGATGTTTGGGGCAGTGGCCTGTCAGAGGCTGAAATACATGTGATCACCTGCCTGCTAGTGAACTCCAGAAATGTCTCTATGTGTTACAGTAGGAGGGATACATGCATTTTTTCTTAATTAGAAACAGCTTTCAGATTTCAGTGGCTCTGTTTTTGGAAGGCAGCTCGCATCATTGCATGTAAATATCTCCTCAGTTAGACATGACTCCAAAAACAATGTATATATCACAGTCATTCATTTACATTTAAGTTAACTTCAGGTCTCTTCACCATAAACTCTGACGTTGGTCTTCAAGTCCTTACAGCTTTATTTGTCTTTTCTGAGTCACTGAAAAACCAAGTTTGTGCTGCTCCATGTTGCTGTGTGAAAGAACCAACCTGCTGCTGTTCAGATGAACAAATCTCAGTTTACACGAACTGCTGCTGAGCTGACAGCAGGGCTCACCTCTGACTGTCTCCGCTCTCTCAGGTATGGTGACATGGTGCCAAAGACCATCATGGGGAAGATCTTCGGCTCCATCTGCTCTCTGAGCGGCGTGTTGGTCATCGCCCTGCCGGTCCCTGTCATCGTCTCCAACTTCAGCCGAATCTACCACCAGAGCCAGCGAGCTGAGAAGAGACGAGCACAGAAGGCAAGCACCCAGTCCATCCATCCAGCATCCATCCATCCAGCATCCATCCAACCATCCATCCACCATCCATCCATCCAATCCATCCATCCATCCATCCATCCATCCACTCATTCATCCATCCATCCTTCTAACCATCCATCCATACCTCCACCCATCCACCATCCATCCATGCGCTATCCATCCATCCACTATCTATACTTCCATCCATCCAACCATCCATTTATCTATCCACTATCCATCCAACCATCCAACCATCCATCCATCCATCCATCCATCCATCCACTAACCATACTTCTATCCATCCACCATCCTTCCAACCATTCATGCACATCCATCCATCCATACCTCCATCCATCCATACCATCCATCCATCCACCATTCATCCATCCATCCATCTAACTATCCATCCATACCTCCGTCCATCCATCCATCCATCTATGCGCTATCCATCCATCCACTATCTATACTTCCATCCATCCAACCATCCATCCATCTATCCACTATCCATCCAACCATCCAACCATCCATCCATCCATCCATCTATCCATCCACTAACCATACTTCTATCCATCCACTAACCATACTTCTATCCATCCACCATCCTTCCAACCATCCATCCACCCACCATTCATCCATTAGAAGTTTGCAGTCATTCTACCTGTCAGAATGTAATGGTGGTCATGACATTGAACCTTTCTGGTAAAACGCTGCCACTGTGTGGTGTAGGTTTGAATTGCGTTTTGCAGAGGATTCTACAGTGAGCAGCTGTGAATATTGGTGTGTTTACAGCTGTTTATTACATGGGTGTTCAGAGAGAAATCCAAACTGTCTCTGAGAGAGGACGCAGGGCATTGCTGAAGGAAGAAGTTCAGTTGTTGCTCCGGTCTCCACAAAAGAACCAAAGAAGCAGACGGACACTCGGCAGTCAGTGCAGTGACAGCAGAAGTCAGGCTTGTCTTAATTTAGAAATCTGAGTTTGTGCACAGCACAAAGGAGAAAAGAGAGGAAGACACAGAGAGTAGGAAGCCGTCCAGGCGGCACTTCCTCCCAGCATCAACAAATGAGTTTTCTGCTTGTGCTGGAGACCTTTGTTTATCCCGCTGGGACACAGACAGAAACACCAGGCTGGAAAGTTACAGAGAGGCAGCTGAATCATGTTTCTGCCTTCAGCTTCAAGCCCTGCACAGGAACAAAATATTATCAGGGTCATACAACACATCATCTACTGAACAAAGCTTTTATGATCTCTCATGCACATCGTCACTCACTCAGCCTGTTTGCAGAAACATCATCATCTACAGCTGGTGCTTAAAACTGTGAAACTTCAGGAACGCTCACTTTATATCTACATACATATATATCTTTAACATATAAACAAATCATTTTATGAAGGAAATGATTTCTCTTCTTCGTGTAGTTCAAATTTGACAGTTACAGTAAGTTCAGGTTATTTCACTCTGACCTTTGTCTGCACAGATGCATCATCTAAATGAAGATGATGCAAACACTCTTCAGTTTTCTAGAGGTTCAAAGGTCATGCAGCTTCATCTCTGCTGGCTGCTGTGTTGTTTGCTGCTGTTCACTCACCAGGTCATACTGCCCTCTGGTGGCGTTTTTGTGCAGTTCAAAGGAAAATACAACTAAAACTCATCATCATTAGATCATTAGAGGATCATCTGTTTTTCATGTTATCTGGATAAACTGAGATAATGTGACGCCCCACCCCCAAAAAAAAGGGGCCTGGAAGATGTTTTCTTGCATTTGCTAGATAACATCTTTTACAGCTTACTTTGAAGTTTGCAGCACATTTGATTGTTTGATGAAGTTCCTGCTGAATTTGTGTCATTTCTGCTTTCTTTTTATGCACTGCTTCCTCAGCTGCTGTTCATACAAACCTACACTTCATTTGCATCTAAGGTTAAATTACAGGTGGAAGTTATTAAAGGAGACCGAATGTGTCCAGATGTTAGTGTCTAATTCACACAAGCTACTTTTTACATGAAGAAGATACGATTTTGCTCATTAGGCGCTTTGTATTTGGTCTTGGGCCCCTGTGATGAGCAAGCACCTCGACGTAAATCCCTTGCAGAAGACGTCCGAGAACACAGAATCATCTGTGCGACCGGTTGCTGAGTGGGCTAACACGACAAGACATGCTGTGAAGAAGATACGATTTTGCTCATTAGTTACTTTGTTACTTTGGTTTTGGGCTTTTGTGGATGAGTGGGCTCAGTTCTCACCCCGACATAAATAACGTGCAGATGACGGCTGACACCGTTCGGGATGTTTGCAGATGGGCTAAACACAACTCTGTGTGTGTTCACAAACAGAAAACCAGGCTTGCTAGAATTCGTGCGGTGAAGAGTGGAGGTGCTAACGCTTATTTGCAGTACAAATGCAGCCGGCTGCTGATTGGCCCCGAGGAGGAGGTAACCCTGGACGTGCTGTGGTGGTCGGGTGGTGCTGATGATTCTTCTTTTGGTTTCTTTCATGTTTTCCTTCTGGTGTCGAGCTGTGAGGAGCACGCTGAGGGCTGCTGCATGCTGAAGAGGGATTGGCTGTTTCTCTTTCATCGTGTTTGCATCATGTTTCTGTCTGCGTGCTTCAGCAGTAACATCTCTTACTGTGCTCATTTCACACCATAGCCTCTCACACAAGTTTCTCTTCACATGCCAAACATGAAGCAGCGCTGAAGGTTCAGATGGTTCCAGCTGAGAGTTACCTGACGTGCAGCAAATGAACTCTGATGGGCCCTCGCTGCCTCTCTGTTAAAGTGGCCCACCTCTCAGTTCACAGCTCAGTGCGGCGATGGTGGAAGGCCTGTGTGACTGTAGCTCCATCCACACTGAGATGCTCCTTTGCTCCTAACGTCCCTGAAACTGAGGCAGCATCCATCCATCTTTCTTATAGTAACGTAGGCAGACTTGGCTGTGGAGAACATATACTAAGACTCTTGGCAAATCACATAAGAAACACGGTAGAGTGGTACTGTGTGCATACCAGAGCCATGGCAGATATAATCACTAACTGATGTTTTGGGTCAATTTTTGTGACCAATGAGGCCCAATTAGGAAGCAGAATCGGATGTGTGGAGTAACATTTCCAGGGCCTTTGTGGGAGTGAGTAGCATGCAAATGTCAAGGTCCTAGGCCGGTGGCCCAGTGTTTTTTGTTCTATTAGGCCTATGGTTATGTTTCCCTGTTTCTTTGCCTATTTCTGGTCCCTCTTGTTGTCCCGTGTCTGTTCCCTGTGTCACGTCCGTGTGTCCCCCTGCCTGGTCACTTCCTGTTTTATTTTGATAGTCTCGTGTTCCCTGTGCTTTGTGTTTAGTTTTACTTCCCCCTGTGACATTAGGTTAATTTGGTTCACCTGTTGTCCCCTGGTGTGTTCACTTGCCCTAATCCCCTTGTGTGTATTTAAGCCCTTGGTTTTCCTTTCGTTCTTTGTTCAGGTCCTCGTCTGTTCATCCCCGTGGTGATGGTTGTGTGTTTGTCTTCCAGAGTATTCTAGGTTTTCCAGTTAGTTTCGAGTATGAGTTTGTGTGTAGCTGGCCTTGCCCAGCCTGTTAAATAAAGTGTTTAGCACACATTCAGCTCTTGCCTGCGTCCTGCTTTGGGGTCCTCCCTGCCTTGCCAGCACCAGCCGTGACAGTAAACCTCTTTATAGGTACAGTGTGTCCCAATTAAATGCATCATCGTGGCTACAGTGATCATTCAGTTTAGACCTGATAACGTTCAGGCCGTCACGTTTCTGCTACCCTCTGTGTAAACAAGCATTTTTCTATAATTTACATTTTAATATATTTGAATAATATCAAATCAGGAATAAAAACATGTATGTGTCAATTAAATCACCACAGGCCTGTTTCCTCATGTAGTAACACCATATAGCCCATAGGAGGTGAAGACCATCATTCAGGCAGGTTGGTGGTGTATTAAGAAAGGTGCTTACCTGCCAGACAGTCCTGGCTCGTTGAGGCATGGACTCCACTGGAGCCCTGAAGCTGTGCTGTGGTATCTGCACCAAGATGTTAGCAGCAGGTCCTTAAAGTCCTGGAAGCTGTGAGGTGGGGCCTCCACGGATTGGGCCTGTTTGTCCAGCACATCCCGCAGATGCTCGATTGGATTGAGATCCAGGGAATCTGGAGGCCCAGTCAACACTTC
This sequence comes from Pterophyllum scalare, assembly GCA_024447675.2. Lineage (NCBI taxonomy): Eukaryota > Metazoa > Chordata > Actinopteri > Cichliformes > Cichlidae > Pterophyllum > Pterophyllum scalare. The sequence goes on from JAMQGT020006565.1 coordinate 9,901, forward strand.
AGAACCATTCCTGAACCATGTTTGGTTTGTGATAAGGAGCATTATCCTGAATGAGGCCACAGCCATTAGGGAATACCATTTCCATGAAAGGGTGTACAAAATTTGCAACAATGCTTAGGAAGGTGGTACATGTGAAAGTAACATCCGCATGACGGCAGGACCCGAGGTTTCCCAGCAAGTATCACACTGTCTCTGCTGGCCTCCTTCTTCCCATAATGCTCCTCAGCTCACTGCACTCATGCACGAGCTGACAGGCAGTGTTGCTGCTGAAGTGGCCATCACAAACTCATCTTCACCCTGTCTCTGTCTGTAGTGTCGCTCCACCTCGTCACATCTCTTTGCTCTCAGTTGGAAAAAGCTAAACAGCCGTCAGTCCGCTCACTAACACACCTGTGCATGAACCGGTCCTCAGGCGTGGGGGTCTTACCCCACTAACAGGAAGTTCTCTCTGCCTCTCTTCTCTGTCTTCTTTTTTTGCTTGGACTCGTGCATTTTGATCAGCCCTCCCATGTGGCTCGGCTGCGATGAGATGATTGGCCTGTGCTTTTCATGACATCATCACTTACAGTGTTAGACTTCATCACCTTGTGGAGGAATGAGATCAGGCGGAGCTGCATGTCAATCAGCCAGCCAGCCTGCATGCAGGAATCAATGTGATGCAAAGGCCAGGCTAGAGGATGACAACCAGACAAGTTTGAAGGAACAGTCCAACCTTTTGCTTGGTGTCTTAGTCCAGAGCCACGACTGAGCACAAGTGTGCCTGTGTCAAAAAGACTGACTGGATATATTTATACCCTCAGTGACGCTAGCAGGGCAGACTGACAGGAACAAGATTCATCATCATAAGACTTCTCAACATCAGCAGGTCATCAGGTACCACACTAGGTTAGATTAGAGTATCTTCTAGGCTAATACTAGGTATCAGCAAGCCTGGGTTAACACAGTGAATGGGCAAATCTGGGCGAACTTTAAGGGCAAGAGAGTGCCATTGGTTGTTTTTTTTTGTAATTTGGCAAAGGTGCAGATGGGGTGTGTGTGTGTGGGGGGGGGGTACTCTGATATGCAATGTCCCAAAAACTATTTGAGACATTGGGCTAAAAGGTCTCTATGTGCTTATTTGGTCCCCTTGACTTCAATAGAGCTGTGTTTTACATTATAACTTGATTTTGAATTTTTGGCTACTGGTACCATCCAAATGGAAAAGGCCAACAATCCCCAGTGAGTCTTCATTTGAAAGGTAACACCTTCTAGTTTCTGAAGATATTTTAGCATGTGGCTAACCAACAACCAAACCCTGAACCTTACCATGTCACTGGTGACCTGATAGAAATGTAGAGGTTAAGGTGTTTCTACAAAGAAGTTCCTGACAGGAAAAAGATTCATCACCTTCTTTGGAGTTGCATTAATGAGGTCAGTGACTTACTTGATGTCATTAGGTATAAGATGTGCTAGGGTTAGCATTAGGACACTCTGGAGTGACTACTTGTTGAAGGGGGTGTCCTGGAGACCACAAAGACCTGAACAAAGTAATTTGTGGACATTACTCCAAGTTCATCAAGCATAAGTGGAAGTTAGATCTTTAACTTACCTTTCTGACGATCCTAAAGGCCTCACCTCACCTCATCCTCGAAGGTCTTAAGGCAGAACCCTAGAATCCATAAATGAAGTCACTCATGGAGGCCCTAAAGGAGGTTAGTCCTAGGCCAGTTTCTAACAAACACTTCCTAAAATGTTGGACTCTTCCTTCAGCAGTACCTAAGCTCCTGAGCTCCCCATGATTGGTCACTCTTCTGTGCACCGTGGTCACATTCAGTCTGAACTCCTGAGCTACATGAGTATGGTGACTCTTTGATCAAATGAGACTCAAGTCAAAGTACAGAATCAAGCAAAACACATACATCTATCAGAAACAGAGAAAAAGCTGCTGAACGGCTGCTGTCGGTGGCCTTGGTTTGAACCAGTGAGCGATCCATCACTTTCTAACTGACTCGAGAGCAGGAGGGGATTGTGGGTAAGAATGTGAATGCTGAGGGTTCCCAGGTTTTGGTGGAGCTGTGCAGGTGTGTCACAGTGGGACGAAGTGTATTTGGAAATGATGGGCTGGCTGAGGTCATGTAATTTCTGTTTATGTCCTGAAGGCATCCAAAGAAGCAGGACAGGCGCTGGTTTGTAAGGCCAACCCGAACTTTGAGGTGCATCATCACCACCTCCTGAACTGCCTGGAGAAGACCACGGTGAGGACACATACGCGCACACTGAAAGCTACAGTTTGTGTGTTTACTCTGTTTTGCAGTTTTAGATGTTTTCCCTGATTTGATAGATTTAGTCCTTAAAAATGTCTCAAGGAAACAAAACCCATCATTCCATTTTTAATCAAATCTTACTGACTTTATTAGTCTCACTGGGAATGGAGAGTGAATGTCTTTGACTTTACCTGAGTTCACGTGAACTTTTCCCTCATTTTCAGCAGTAAACCCAAAATATTCTTTGAATGTGAGCATCTACTCAGTTCATAGCCTGTATGTCCATGTTCCAGCTTCAAGTCTTCACCTGTCTTCACCCTTCCTCTGCTTATTCTCAGAACCATGAGTTTGTGGATGAGAAAACATACGAGGCCAGCTGCAGGGATGTTACACTGCTAAAGCAGGTGTCTCGTTCTTCCTCCATCTCCTCCTCCTCATCTCACGGCTTCAGCTCCTGCTGTGGCCGCAGGAAGAGGAAGACCTTCAATGTCCCAAACTCCAACATGTCGGTGGGTCTGCAGGGCAGTCTCCAGGAGCTGAGCACCATCCAGATCAGGGAGCGACCACTCACCAACAGGTAGGGCAGGAAAACACTGGTGCTCTGTTTTGTATAATTTTATAGCCAAAGTTTGCATCAGTTCTTTCACTTGAATAACTTTTGACGAGATGACTGTGAAGGTTCCAGGAGGTTCTAATGACTCCACAGATATCATAGAGGTCCTTCTTGAAGGGGGTAAAGTTCATGCAGAGAAGAAAATAAAAATTGTTCAGAAAGTATGAGTTTCAGGAACATTTCAAGAGGTTTGTAGAGCTACCAAAGGTCCTTAGAGTTGGGTTTAATTATGAAGGGGACAGTGAGGACATTTCAACTGAGGCATTAGGTGATGCAAAGCAGGCTCTAGGCTTGCTTTCAGAGATTCTGGAAGTAGGTTTAGATGATCTGCTCTTTCAGACAAAGGTCCTTCTTATAGTTGTAGATGTATTGAGGAGGTCTCAAAGGTCCCAGAGTAGGTCACAGGTTTGATTGAGGTTGCAGAGGAGGTGCAAATGAGTTTTGATAGTCGAGGTTACGGAGCTCCCTGTGGGGATGGAAGGATGGATCCTTTAATGTTCCTGGTTTGTTTTCAGTAATCAGTGGTGAGCCATTATGAAGCATCTGCCCTTTAGCTGGAGGTCAGTTCCATTAGATTTTCCTTAAATGATTAATGAAATCTTTGTTTCAGGAAAATCCAGGTATATAAAGCGAGTTCTGCCTTGGTTTTATTGAAATGCTTTTAGCAGTGATACAGTGTATACAGGTAATCTGAATAACTCAAAGCTGGGCAGGAGACATCATGATACCTTTTAACCCAATTCCAAAAAAGTCGGAACACTGTGTAAAATTATTTGGAAACCCAGATTTTATTCACAGTAGAATATAGAAAACAAATCAAAGGTTTAACCTGAGACTGAGAACGTTGGGACGGGGCGACAAAAGGCTGGAAAAATAGCAAGTAAAGAAAGAGGGATCCAAGTCTGAAATTCTTTTTGGAAATCATGGACGCTGCATTGTCCAGACTAAAGAGCAGAAAGGCCACCCAGCTGTTCTCAGCTCAGTTCAAAGCCTGCATCTCTGATGGTGGAACTGGCAGCTGACACATCTGGAAAGGTTCCATCAGTGTTTCAGAGCAGCATGTGCTCCCATCCAGAGACATTTCCTTCAGGGAAGGCCTTCATATTTCAGCAAGAATGCTAAACTGCATCCTGCAGCTATTCCAGCAGCACAGCTTTGTAGCAGAATAGTCCGGGTGCTGAACCAGCCTGCAGCCCAGACCTTTGACCAGCTGAGAACATCTGGAACATCAGGAACCAAAACCAGGACAAAGCAGCTCCAGGACTGCTGAGCAGCTAGAATCCTCTATCAGACAGAAGGGGACAACATTCCTCTCCCAAAGTTCCAGATGTTTACAGACTGATGTTAAAGTAGAGGGGATGCTGCCATCAAACTCAACATGAGCTCAGATTTTTATTAAAATGGTTCGTTTTCACTGTTTAAACGTCTTTCCTGTGTTGTGAATAAAATCTGAGTTTATGAGATTTGGAAATCATATTTATGCTTTACACATAAATAAAACCAGAATGCATCCCAACTGCTTTGGAGCTGAGGTTCTACAAATACATAAAGTGACGCATGAGCACTAACGGTATGAGTGCCACACACAGACTGTATGCAAACACATGGCTCCAGAGATCATGTGACAGCGTACTCCCATGCAGAGTCAGAGAGCAGGAATCCAGAGTATGTCCAGCTGTGGGAGGTCTGGGAACGACTCCTAAACACAGACAGCTGGGAAACCAGGTCATCGCTGCCATATCCTGTTTCTGCCCGTATCAGTACCATCGCTGCTGAAGTCCTTACAGAGTAATAGCTGTTCTAACAGTCCTAGCAGCAGAACTGAAACCTGCCTTTAAACCAAAATCATCAAACTGTTTCAGTCTCAACTGTTATTGAGTCCCAGTGTTTCCACTCCTGTTGTTTAATCTCTGATTCCACTTCCTGTTACTGTGTTCACACCTGAACACACAACAGGAAGTGGAACCAGAGTCTGAGTTCACCCGTGCTTACCCTTCTCTCCTCTGCCTCCTTCTAGTCGTTCCAAGTCGATCCAGTCTCAATGCCAAATTTGAGGAGACGGTTCCTCTAAACTGTGACCAGCCCTACATCACCTCTGCCATCATCAGCATGCCCACACCGCCTGGCACCACCCCCGAAGGTGACGAATCTACCAGCTCCACTGACTACTCCCAGGCCAACATCGTGCGGGTGTCTGCACTTTAGGCCCCACCAAAACCATCCCAAACTGCCACCCACTGCGCTGGAGGACGGCAGGAGGTCGGCAGTCCACGGCCCAAACAGACTTAGGGTGTGGTAGCTGCATCATGTGTCCACACTTCAGACCTGCTGTGGAGGAGCAGGTCGCACTGCAACTAACTCTGCTTTGGACTCTGGTTGTTTTTTGTTCTTTCCTTTTCTTCTGGGAGGACTTTTCCTCCATTACAATGGCAGCAGCCGGACTGAGGGTGGATCTCTGCTGCTTTCTGACAGAAGGTCATCACTGCTGTTCTTCCTGTGCTGTATGTGTTTGAACTCGTGGCGGGTGTTGTTATCCTGAATGCTGGTTTAGTCGAGATCTGAGCCACAACAATGAGAATCGGATCATTCTGAGACGTGTTTAGCACAAAGACTGGCAGCTGGACCAGCTCTCCACATCGTTACATCAGTCAGTTACCTTCTGTCTGGGTTTGTCTGACTGCAGCTCGACGATAGGCCCAGAAGCTCAGTCTGACATAGCTGCACTTTTCCCAAGCTTTAAACTTTCAGATCACCTGCATTGCTCTCAGAGTAGCTCTGCTGAGCTTCTTAGTTTAGGCTTGTAGGTCTCCACCTGACTTTGACTTATATATCTCCAGTCACTGGAATTCACTTCCTGGGCTTGCAGTCTTTGTGCTAAGCTAGACTAAAGCTGAACCTGTAGAAAACAGGATGAGACACCTGACTAAGGGTTTATATCACACTGTAGACCACGGCCTTGAGCTCGTCCAGACCCTCCAGTGACCCTCCAGTGTCTGCAGAAAATGTCCTGAACTCACCCTTTGGTTGGCGGTCTTCTGAGCCTCTTTTATATGTGACATTTCTCCATGATGGAGGCCGTACTGTCGCCGTGTCCACTGAGTTTGTATCCTCAGCGTTTGTCCCATCATTGAGACTGAAGCGCTGGAGAGTTTAACTCCACGCAGTGAATCAGTGACGAGGCCCTTAAACTCAGCAGCAGGTCTTTACAGCCTCTTGAAATATCTGACCGCTGTCACCACGTGTTTTTAGGAAGGATTCAGAATCAGACTTATTTTGTCTTGCATCCTTTTTTTATTTATTTTTTTTCTTCCATTCATCCTATTTTTATGATTATTATTTTTCAATGGTGGACACTGGGGAGGGTTATCTCGAGGTGTAAATGCTACAATAGTGAAATTATCTTTTTTATTTATTTCATGGACTTTGTAATATTTCAATGATCTTTGTATTGAACTGTACTTTTTGAAACAATTTCCCTGATGTCAGTCTGATGTGCTGCAGCCCTGAACATGTGACCACAGAGCGCCCAGAGGCGTGTTAGCCGCAGACCAGGCGGAGCTTTTCTTCTAAAAAGAGTTTGATTTGTATCTGCAGCCATGATGAAGAAGAAGAGGATGAGGAAAACAGTGAGCATGCTCAGTATCTGTGTGCATGCACATCTGGCTGATGTTGGTGTGAGCAGTTTGGGTTCCCATCCTTCGTCTGTAAATATGAGTTTTCTAGCTGCCTTCCTCTCTGCTGTACAGAAACACCAAACCACCATCGTGCAAATGTTGATGTCAGTTTGTGATACGATACTTTCTGTTGTTGCACTGGACCTGACAGTCATGTGTTGTCTTGCTTGCAGGTTGATTTGATGCACATGTTGCCTGATGTTTAGTTTCTCTGTGTTCTTTGAAGCGGGGTTCAGCTGTGTGTCAGGGTCAGGGGTCGGGGCAGAGGTTTACATCACTGACGCTGAGCTGACAGCTTGAACCACCAGTTACAAAAATCAGTGTCTTGATTTTTGCTATTAGCAGCTTTTTATTTAAAGATTTCAACAAGTGCTTTTATCTAAAGTACAAACTCAAAGAGCCGCCTGTTTGATGTGAAAGCTCCCAAAAACGTGATTTTGTGGCTCAGAAAGAGGAGATGAGAATAAAGGCCGGTGTTAGCTGCTACCTGTGTGGCTCCTCACATCAGGGTCCCACAGAAACATGTGAAACATTTCCTCGACCAAGTACATGAATATAACTGAATATAATAATAGTCCCACAGCAGCCTCAGTCCCCGGTGACGTTTCCCTGCTCTGAGTGATCTGAACTAACAGACCGTCCAAGAAGGCGGCGCGCCCGTTTTAGGATTAAAGCAGGTGTCTGTTGATGCTCCCACACAGACCGATTAGTTATCATTGGCTGATAACTTAGAGCTCCACCCTCTCATCCAAATATGGTCACTTCTGGAAACAAAAAACCAACATGGTGCCTAAAACACTAACACTGAGGCTTCTGATGGGTGACATCACACTTACATGAGCAGTCTCAGCTCACCACAACATGTTTAAGGTTTAAATGATTATGTTCACATATTTCAGTGAGACCAGGTTGGATTAAGTTTTTGTTGCTCTGACTGTCAGTAAGAAAACATCTGTAATATTTCAGAGCCCTGCAGATATTTTACCACTGTCTCTGTCAGTAATACTTTAATAATTTTGCATGTTATTATCTGGTCCAGAAAGCTTCATGATGTCAGACTGTGTGGTTTCAGAGTGCTGCTGGTGCCCTGCTGAATATCTGCTCGTAGTTTTTGGTATGAAAATGTTGTTTTTGAACCTGTGACCCATCAGGACGTGCCGTACACGTGGAGCCTCATCACCGCAGAGGCAATCAAAGACGATCCGTTTGTTCCCATTTTGATACAAAGACGACACTTTTCTTAAGAAACAATCTCAAACCTCTCGTCCTTCTTCTGGGGAACACTCTGTCTTTCTACATCATGTATGGAATAAAAAGGTCCGGAGATAAAAGCACAGCATATGATCTGTTGGGGCTTCAGTTGGTCCCTCGAACAGTGAGGAGCAGCTGGAATCAGGTTCTTTGACCTGATGCTGCCTCTCAGGTGTACAGCTCCTCCCTGAAGGTGACTCAAACCCAATTCCTTTGTTTTCTGAGACAACGAAAGTCGCTCGACTCTTCAGAGGGAAGATCCACACGGCCGGCCCTGCTAGCAGCCACTTTACGACTCTGTTCATCCACCTCTGCTCGACTGTAATGTGACATATGCAAGCAGCTTCTCTTTGCTCTCTGTTGTTTGTAAGGACCACCTGTGCTTTATGTCCAGGGGACGGGCCGAGGGGGCAACGACCAACATATTTTTGAGGATCTTATTATTATTATAACTGTTACTAGTGCACACGTGTTGTAATTGTTCTTCAGTGTACTTTCTTATTTTTTCAATGATTTCCATGAGAGTTTGTAGTGTTGTATGTTCAGTTAACGTTCCACATGATATTTTTCTAAACCTGCATGCGTTTCGAGATAAAAGAACTGAAACTGTAAATTAGAGAAATTTATGACAATTATTACTTTGTTACAGCTTGTGTTCATTGAAGATAATATCAAAAAAGAGAAGCTCATGGTTTTAGTCCGGTGCCGTGTCTGAGTAAACAGAATAAAATCATTGTCCTCTTCAGACAGTCTGGGCGTCTCTTTTCATTAAGGACAGACGACCATAAAAGCAGGTGAGCCCGGTTCCTCCTTCATGGTTTCTGCCTTCTGACAAAATCCTCCAAGTATTCTCACGCTACACCGTTACTCATCCAGCTACACTGGCTCCCCATTAATTTCAGAGTCCAGTTTAAGATTCTGGTCCTGACTTATAGAAGTCTTCATGGTCAGCCCCGACTTGTATCAGTGAACTTTGCATCCGTACATTCCTATGAGGCTCAGGTCACGTGTGAAGGCTACTGGCCTTCATCACCCGTTATAATTAGAATGTCGTGAAGCCTTTGTGATCTATGCTTGAGAAGTGCTATATAAATAAAATTTTACTTACTTTACTTACTTACTTCTGCATCAGTCTGGGTCGGCATGATCTCTGAAGTTCTTCTGACTTTGGAAAAACGTTGGCCTTTCATTTCATCCCACCCGTCAGAGACGATGGTTCAAGCTTCTTAAATTCTGTGGTGTGACTTCGACTCTCATCATTTTTATTGTTTTTTATTCAGGTTAAGTGTTGGTCAGTCTCAGGTTTACACAGTAAAACATTCATTTCAAAGTCATGATGATGAAGAAGCAGGAGAGTTCCCTTTCAGTCCACTCACTCGGTACAACCTGTGCAGTATGGGATATCACACACACACACACACAGACACACACCGTGCAGCGTGCAGCAAGCCTGTCTCGTCTGCTTGCTGCAGGGTCAGTTGGGTAAAGCTCACACTGGTTCAGGTTCAGCACCCAGAGCACCTGCACCGATCCCACCGTGTTTGGTTCAGATGAACTCAAACGCACCGTGATGTTCTGGCTGGCTTTCCTACACATCAGGCTACACAACAGGTAAACACTGAAAGTCACACTTTATGCTGGCCTAACCAAACTTGCCGTGCTAGTCTAAGGTTTCTATTCCTGGGGCAGACCTTCATCACGTAGCAGCTGGGAGGGCACCAACGAGGAACAATGGAGGCTGACAAACCTCTCTCTGTGTTCTTTTATACCAACACTGTCAAAGTTATCCATACTGTTTGTAAGAGGAGCACACTTACTCCTCACTGCACTGCTACACCCAATCATAGGGCCAAATCCCACTTAAGCCCCTGCTTCCAGCTCAGATCACCCCCCCATTCCCCTCAGCTTTCCTTTGGCCTGGGGTGAGACTCCCTGTGTGGGGGACAGGACGCCCCGGCTGTCACAGTCCATAAAGGTTTCCAGAGCTGATGTGACCTCAGTGCCACGAGTACTAGAACATCCCAGCACAGCCTCACAGCAGGTTGTGAGACGCTCACTCAGTTTGACCCGTGGATTGATTCGTGGACACAAGAAAAGGAAGAAAAGGAATTCTGAGCTGGTCTCTGTAAACAGGTTCAAGGTGAGAGAAACTCCACGCTGGGTGGCTGCAGGTGGAGTGTGGACTCGTTTCTCTCAGCCTGAGACCTTTTTAGACTTTCTGTGGTGTTTGGTTCAGGTGAGCAGACTCGGCCAGTACATGGATCAGCTGCTGCTGAGTGATGCTGCGATACGGCACAATGTGCTGTTACGGTGCGATCAGACGATGAGCCGTGATATAAAATTAGATGTGGCGTGTAAAGCGAGACGATCCTCTCACACAGACGCTGGCAGCCTGAATGAAATAGCGGCGGACGCTCGAGCCCGGGGCGCACCGAGAGTAAGGGGCCTATTAATAAAGTGTACAGTGGTTGTAGAGGTAGAATTTCATACACGCTGGACGTGAAGAGCTTTTCGCAGCAAACAGCTGACGCCCTGGATCCCTGTTAGGTTCTCCACTTTCTCCCAACAGCTGCAGTCGGACTGCAGGAATGTGACATGTTTCCCGCTGAATCCAGCAGCTCCTCTCTCAGCGTCTGCTTCAGACAGCAGGCTCTCAGCACTGCGGTTCATCCCTGTTAAATCTCTCTGAGCAGCTTTAAGAACAGCTTATTAGGGCACACTGCTGGCAGGACGTGGGCTCCCTATGAAGATCTTTGGAACCATCCAACAGCGTTCCGAAGGTTCCAGATATGTCTGCGGCACCCGTGTACTTTTGGTGGAAATGCGTGGAACCTGATTGGGTATGTGTCTCTGTTCATGAAGCAGTCTGACATCCTCATTTTAGGAAAATGTGCAAAAATGTGAATTCATGACTTTTTGGTATCTGTTAGCAGTGATGATGAGGAGCCAGTCTCAAACATGTTGTCTTTATTCCAGTGAAAACGCTCCATAACTGTGAGACAAATATTAAATATCCAACACCATGCACAGCTTCTCATATACAAACACTTTCTGTGACTTTACTCGTCTCATCAAACAGCACAGAGTCCCTGAAAGAGCTCCATAAATACTCAGAAATGACACAGCTGACCGTCACCACACAGGAACACATCTGGAGTCTCACAGCAGCCAGATGCCTCCAGATGTTTCGTCTCTTCAGAGGTGAGAAATCCAAACAGGAGGATTTCCTCAAACAGTTCTTTGCATGATGTCATCAGCTCAAAGGAGATTTTCTGTAGAGTTCAGGATGCTTCACATGAACAACCTCACAGTCTGTCCTTCAGCCCGCGCACAGAACAAACAAAGCAGAGGTCAGAGTTCACCTGTTACAGCGGGTCGCTGGGACGACCTTCGAGCTGAGACACAGGAAGCGGAGAGGCTCCACATTCAGAGCATTCGGCGACAAATCAGTCTGATAACAATAACTGTATTTATATAATCCAGTGGTGCCATAATAAAACCAGCTACTAATGTTAGAGGCTTAGAGGGGGGGTGATACAGCAAGACTGTCAAAATAAAATATTTGACCTGTTTTTCAAATTAAAATCTGTGCCTGATTAAAAAAGAAACCTCTCAACCTAAATAACACAAGATTATTATTATGATTATTATTATTGTTATTATTATCGTTGCTGTTGTAAACCTCGGTCATTAACAGACGGCAGCCTCGGTATTAGAAACATAAGCTCTCATAAAGCAGTGTTCTCTCTTTGGGCTCCACACAGTCTGAATATTTCTGCAGATTTTCACTGGATGTTTCTCTGTAACTGTGACATAAATGTTATATCCAGGAAAAAATCCTTGTGCTGACCTCATGGATGTCCCTCAGTGGGATCTGAGTAACCAAAGCAGGACCAGGTCTGGAGCCTAACGGATGATCAGCTGAACTAAAATCCAACCTGATGTCAGGAATCAGAGGGAGTGAACCATCCTCCTCTTCTCTGTGAGTAAATGTTCGCAGGTGTCGGACGAGCTCGTCCCTCGGCCACCCTCAGGCCGCAGCGTGAAGTCGCTCCATCTCGAACTGATGCTCAGTCGGTTTGGCAGCGGCAGCCACGTTGGTGCAGCCTTTAATTGAGCGACCGCAGCCAGAGGCTCCCTGTGCCGCCGCGATGGGGGCGGACTCATCCGGCGGTGTCGGGGCTGTGGGCGGATCCGGCTCCGGAGCCTTCCGTCCATAATAAAGCGCCCAGAGCAGTGTGAGGGTGAGCGCCATGGCGAGGATCTGAGCCACGCCGATGGAAACGCCGAGGAAACGCAACACCTGCAGCTGCTTCGTCCCACGAATAAAGCTGTAGATCTTTGGACCGCAGCCCTGAAACACACAGACACTCAGCTGAGAGGAGGAAGAGCCTAACCACAGATGAAGAGCAGGCAGAGGTGTGTGTGTGTGTGTGTGTGTGTGTCTGTGTGTGTGAATGTGAGCTCCTCAGTCTCAAGTGTGACCTCCTCTGTTACAGGAAACACACAAAGCACAAAATCCCTGATGTTTCTATCCAATGAGAGGCAGCCATGTCTCACCTCTTGGTGGAGATCACTGAGGTCGTGGTAGTGGGCGTGGCGAGCACAGCCTGGATACTGATTGGAGCAGCAGGAGTCGGGTGGCCACTCCATCTCCGTCATCTCCAGCCAGTCAGTGAAGTAGATCACCCCGCAGCATTTAAACTGAGGCCAGGTGAATACACACACCTGTCAGCACACTGGTCACATGACCACATGACATCTGTGTGTGTGTGTGTGTGTGTGTGTGTGTGTGTGTGTGTGTGTGTGTGTGTGTGTGTGTTACCTCAGTCTGGAAGCTGTTCCAGGTGTGTGTGAGCCACTGGTAACGCTGCAGGCCATAATTTGGCATCCGAGACTTCAGGCTGATCATGTCGGAGCGCTGCACTGAGGGCTGAACACACACACACACACACACAAACTGTCCATCACACTGAGCCTCGCTCTGACCTCACACTGACCTCCTGACAGCAGATCAATGCTGCAGCCTGACCTTTAACCTGATAAACACTTGCTCTGGTTGGGAAACAGCAGTTGCCCACGTTTGGTTGCTGATGGGTCGCAGACAAAAAGCTCACAGAGTCATAAAGGAACATAAAGTCACTGGATTCAGCCTGCTGGGCTCTGGCCTGCCCCAGTAATCACAGTACAGCTCCATTATTACTCCATGAGAGCCTCCACTCCATCATGCTTCCAGCACAGCAGCATGGACTCAGTTCATTATGTTCCTGTCATAATGTGTGAACAGGTACCAGGCGAACATCTGGAGGTGAAACCTTTATCCTGAGCTGCTTTCGGAGTTTAAATCCTCGGCAGCAAAGTGAAGCGTCAGCGCACTGTGGCAGTTACTGCATCACAGCTGCAGTTCCTTTGAGCACGGCTCTGGGTTCTCAGTGTGGTCCGTGACCCTCACGTGCCTCTCTGTGGACTCCATATCTGTTTTGCACTGCAAACACCACCTTTGTGCTCCTGTGAGACACTCACACTGCGTTTTATAATATTTAACATGCACAGAGCCTCCTGTCTGAAAGGGCCCTCTGTCACAAAGACACCCCCTGAGGGACAAACATCCAGGTGTGTGTGTCTGCTCTGCTGATAAGAAACCATTCACTACAATACCCACAACCCCCTGCAGGCAGCTGAGGCACTCACCCAGCTCCAGAGATAAACTGAGCCTGAGGTCAGATTTCCAAACCAGACTGACAGCATTCAAAACCAAACTTTATGGATTTTTAAAAATCCAGCTCTGTAAAGAAACATTGAATATTCTGTCAGCGCTGGAATCTGATTGGTTAGTTTGCTGATGTCTGGAAGTCACTTACACTTCCTGAAACCAGCAGGAAAACCTCATATGTGCTGCAGCCTCTGCCGGCTGCTTACCTGCCCGTGTTAGTCAGCAGCTTTCCTCTGATCGCACCGAGAGGATTTAACCTCTGACAACAGGTTTGATGTACTCTGTGATCACATCTTTAATGTGATGCAGGTGAAGTACACTGCAGTACTGTAGTAGATGTACTCGGTTACTGTGCCCGGAGCGTCTGCAGGTGGGTTTGATGTGTGTCGTGGCGGCGCTGAAAGAGGAGCTGCTCTGCAGCAGCGAGCTGGACGCGTCTGACATTTGTGGTTATTCTTAGAGCCGAGTCGAGCCGCTGAGTCCAGTTTGTGTCAGCAGCTGAATGTTAGTCAGGAAGTGTTCGCTTCATGGCAGAAACTGGTTACAGCAGCACCACATGAGTGAACGTGTTTGTGTATGACACCATGAAGCTGTAATTCAGCACTGAAACAAACAAATTAGAATCAGCTGTGATTCAATGAGGAACGGTTGCATAATGAGTCCTAATTTCACATGGGACGCGGCTGTAGTTCTATCTGCTCTGATGATCTATTGCTTAAAGGTCTGCATCCATGCCGGTCTGCTTCTTTTCCTCCACATCTCACTGCAACGCATTCAGATGATGCTGAGAAATATGAAGCTCACCTCCTCATAGGTCCAAATAGCGCTGGCCAGCTCCACACAGAAGATCACCAACAGACTGCCGAAGTACTGGAACACAGATGGAAATGAGGAGAGTTTAGTCTGATAGTCAAACTGAAGCTTGTTGAAGATGTTTTGACAAGTTGGGCCCCGTGTCAAGATGCCATAACCTGCTGTTTCACACTCCTCCACCTGCTGCTACACTCACACACACGAAACAGCTTCACTTTAAACTGGAGGAAGGAGACTGTCCTGCTCCAGAGGTTTATAGGAACTTCCTGTTTAAAAGAAGAAGTCATATCACGCTGTGAAAGCGTCTGTTTTACCCCAAACCGTTAGCTAAACCTGTCACAAAACAAATGAAGCCTGAAAACTCTGAGTTTAGCCTCGGTCTCCTGGATGGAAGTGCTTGTTTGAGCCATGCATTCACCTCACTTCCTCCTGATGTGGTTAGCTCATTCTTACTACCTGAAGGGTGCACCTACGAGTTTCTGGGGGTGTCTGCTGGTGTCTGGGGTTTCTGGGGGTGTCTGCAGGAACGTGGCTATAAAATCTCAGCAGGTGTTGCCGTATGAAGTCTGCATCTTTTAACTCTGAACCTGCTTTTATCACTGACCTGTTCACAAACATGAAAAACTTGGAGATGAAAAGGTGGGGTTCTCTTGTCATGTGATCTCACAGGTGTGTCACAGGTGTCTGAGGAGTGTGTGTGTGTGTGTGTGTTGGTGCTGGGTGAGAGGGTTTCTCTCCCCTGTGGGAGTCCCTGCAGCAAATTGAAGCTCCTCTCTCAGCAACTCGTCTTTCACAGCATAATCTTATCACCTCTCGCAGACAATGGGGACACCTGACACCTGGCCCCGCCCACTCACAGAACAGCAGACAGGTGATGTGGATCAAAGGCTGGCCCCATCATAACACAGTCAGAGGGGGACAGTGTGGCCTCTGTGGCTCTAAGTAAAATCCCGTGGTGGGCAGTTGCCACCCTCCTTTCAGGTGTGATTGTAGGACACTCCTGTACACCTGCTGCCACCGTTTCCCCTAATCCCAGAGAGTCTGGACTAAGGTTAACCCTTCCCTCCATTGTTAAGACAGGTGGTACATATGCAGGTGGAGTCAGCACATGAACAGACAGCTGCAGCAAACCAACGACAGGAACAGCAGATGAGATCAGAGCTCAGCATCTAACTGGAGGAACGTCTCATTTGGAGGAAAATGAGGGGTGAGTCTGTCAGTGAGAAACATTCACTTACTGATCAGGTTTCAGGTTCAGAGAACGCTGCTGTTTTTAACCGCAGGTTCGATCACTTAGGGTGAAAAATCTGCTCCAGTTCAAGCTTTACCTGAACCATCTTTGAGCTTCCAGCTCCCCAGCTGGCTCTTAACCCTGTCAGGACCTGGGACCGTGGGAACATGGGTGCTTGTAGCATCGTACCGGTTCTCAGTGTCAGAACCGTTACACAGCTAACACGCTGCTAACAGGGGAACAAAGTGTATCATGTGCACAAGCTGCAGCTTTAATGCGCTTGCTGAGGTCAAACAAAATATTCATCTGTATCTTTCTGCCACTCCAGGACTTCCTAATGTTGGGAATTTCCAGATGTGTGTAACTGGAACTCAGTGTTTCCTGTTAAATGTGAACTAAATATAAGATTTGCACTTCTTGCACATCTGAAATGAACCAGTTTCTGCACGGCCAGCAGGTGAAAGCAGCAAAGGCTTTGTGATTCTAAAATAAAGATCCTGCATGAACTTGGATTGTGTTATAATGCAGAGACAAACAGCCGTACCCAGGAGAGCAGCAGCAGGTTACATCTGAGCGTGCCGCAGTATCCCACCATGGCCACGATGATGAGAAAACAGCACACAGCGATGACGACCGGGTGGACAGCTGGAGAATACATGAGGACAGCAGCTTCCTCCAACCTGCACCACACACACAGTCGCACACTTGTTATGAACCCAGCAGTTTGCCTCCACTCTCTGAGCTCAGCACACGTCTCAATAAACTCCAGAAAAGCAGCTGTTTAGTAACATCTGGACTGTTTACATTTCAGGAACATCTTCAGAAGGGGTCTGTGGAGCGATCAGGGAGGGCGTGTGCATATGGGATCAGAGGATATGTCAGATGAAGCTGATTTAAAATTATCTTCAGGCTGTTTAGTGTCATCGCCTGGTTTGCTTCTGATACCTGAGCTCTGTGAGTGTGCCTGGACTCACCTGGTGTGGGCCGTCAGGGTCAGGACAGTGTTCAGAGAGTCCCTGATCCATGCCGCCACTCCCAGCACACATGCTGACATCAGCTGGACACACACAGAAATAAACACACAGAAATAAACACATGGATCCATTTCTGCTGCCTACAAATAACACCTCAGAATGGGAAACACGCTGCAGTGACCTTCACTCCAAACCTTCTCTGTGTCCTTTAACGTCACATTTTTACTGCACTCCACACTTTAAAGAGCAGCCTTTCACTGCAGCTGTGCATTAACGGGCTGAGGCTCCAGTCACTGCGGTGTCCGCCTCACACATCACTGACATGCGACATGTATGATACAAATGCACGTTTATTTCGTGGGGTGAACATTTAATGTTTCATGTAACGCAGCTAAAAGTCCCGCTTATCACAGCTGCAGAATACACGACCTCTCGGGCACTGATGCTGTCATTCTACATGTTTTCATGTGTCTGATGCAACCAATCGCACACGTTCCCGTTCCTGTGTGTGACGGGCTAACCACGTGATCGTGTCACAGCGAGCTGAACATATTTAAGTTTGACGCTGATCACGCGTGGGTTGTTTGTCCTGTCCTGGATGTTGGGGACCGTGGTTCTGCATCAATCACTGATCTATAAATTGATAAAGACGTGCTATCATGTGATCTGGCAGGATGCCCGTGCTCGTGTCCGCCACTCCTCTCACCCAGAACAGCAGGTTGAGCGCATACAGCAAGCAGCGCAGACACTTCACTGCGTCTTCCCGAGCCATCCCGACCGGAGCTCCGCCGCGCCGCTCATCTGAGCCCGGGGCACCATGGCAACATGCTCGCTGCACACACACAACACGGAGCGCCGCGGAGATTATCACTCGGGACCTGCGTCTGCTCCGTGCGTAAAACTCGCATTCCGTTCCCTGCGCGTCTCTGGCTCGGCTCCGTCCGGCGTCTCCTTTTAGCAGCTCGGCTTTATCCGTGAGAAGCTCCAGGAAACTTTCACAACAGGTGTTTTCTTACTTTGCTTTAGCCCCTTTGAGGTGATGGAGTGTGCGGCGCTGACATTTCCAAACCAATCATCGCTCACTTAGCGCGGCTCGAGCTCAAAACCCGTTTCCACACAGATCCACGCTTCGGGAGGCGGGCTGTCCGTCTGTTATTAGATCCAAACTGAACTCGCACAAATCCAAACAAAACTACAACACAGTCGTTCACAGAGCTGCTTCGGATCTGCACAGCTCCAAAGATTTGGCTGGAACGCGTCAACCCTCCGCGGCTGCGTAAAAACTCCGAACCGTCGAGCTGAAGTCCGGACTGCTGGTAGCCGGAGCCCGGGGCGGTGCGCTCCTCCCGCTGCCGCTGCTTCTTCTTCCACTAATTAAATGCGTGTAGCAGGAGCAGGAGCAGCAGCGTCCCTCCCTCCTCGGCCTCAGGGGGGTCCTGGGGGAGGACAGAGGAATGTGTCCGCCTCCAGCCAAAGAACCGCGGGGTCAGCAGGCCGAGTGTGGAGAGGATGGAGCTGCAGAGAGGAAACACACACACAATCACACACCACAGACACACGCACACTTACACATGCGCGCTCATACGCACCCGCACGCGGCTTGGAGTGGCTGTCCACATATTTTTGGTGATAATCTCTGCGGTGTTGCGCCTTTGGCCACGAATATGCGGACAAAAACTTAAAGCTACCTTGTAATTTGTGCCCATATACTTTATGACTGTGAACATATTATTATTATTATTATTATTATTATTATTATAGAATATGCTGGGACTGCCGGACACAACACTCGCAGAGAAAAATGACCAAATGTATGTGGACACAAACCACCACGTAAGCGCACTGCAACACGTTGTTTGTGTCCACATAATTTTGCTCAATTAGACTGTTCGGTTTCTGTCCTCACGCTTGTGACCAAAAATATGTGGATGATAACGACTGGATATGTCCAAAAGTGTGTAGACAGAAACTTGCACGTGTGTCACAGTACTGATATAAAGTGATCAATGATATATGATCATAAAACAGAGATTCACTGTTCCCTTTATGAATAACTAAAGTCGGGGGTATATTTGAATAAGTAAAGCTGAACATGTGTGAAAATACAAAAGTATGTGAGCAGAGATAGCGGACAACTTTTATTGTTTGTCCACATTCTTTAAACGGACTAAACTAGTACATACAGCCGTACAATATGTAATATATGACCAAAATATCTGGACAGAAATAATGACATGGAGTATTGTCCTGCTATTTGTTCAGTACTTTCTGTCCACATAGTTTTCCAGAAAATAAATAAAAACAAAAGTAAAAGTTCCAAATCAAATTTTCACGTTTCATCATCAGTTGGCTATTCAAAAAAGCTCTTTGTGTAAATGTACAGTAGAAAGGAAACTACGGCCAAGCAAAGGGTTTGCAAAGATGTACTTTCTCCATTTTTAAGATTCATGTAAAAAATTCTTTTTTTAATTTACTTTTTTAGTGTTGCAGACTTTAGTGTTGAAAGGGAACGTAATTAAATCCCCGAAACTCGCATTTTATTCTGTAAACAAACAAATAAATAAATAAGTAAAAAGAGGATCATTTTACAGCGCAAACGACACAAACACATATTAAAATACAACCCCCATGATGCATCTGTCCTGTGATTGTTCGTCAACATCCGCCTACATTTGAACCAATCGGAGCGAGGGCAGCCGTTTGCGTCACCCTCCGTGACCTCCTTTTTTCGGTGAATTTTTTTCTGAGCAGACGGTGGCTGGCGGCGCCATATTGAAAGCAGATAATTGTTGGTGAAAACGGCGGAAACACAAAATTAAACACGATGCTGTACCTAGAGGACTACCTGGAGAGTGAGTATGGGACTGCTCCGAAGCGGCAGCCGTACTTTGGGGCTGTATTGTGCGATAAATGTGTGTTATTTATCGGCCGGGGCACTCCGGCTGTTAGCCTAGCCGTGCTAGCAGGTAACCGCCTTTTCTTCTCCTGGCAGTGATCGAGCAGCTACCCATGGATCTCCGCGACAGGTTTACGGAAATGAGGGAGATGGACCTGCAGGTTCAGAGTACGTACAGTCCCGCCGCCAACGGCGACACACACCTGTCACACCACACCGGCGACACGCGCGGTGCGGAGCGCACATAAAGCGGGCAGCCCACCGGGAGTGTCCGGGCAGCGGAGCCGCGTCCCGGCGCCGGTGACCGCCGGAGCCGCGCTTAGTTAGTTAGCACATGTTAGCATAGGCGGCTAACGGGCTGAGGCTGCAGGAGAAACCGGCAGGCACCAGACTGAAGCGCAGCAACCGACCGTAGGGTCACTGACAACCGACCGCAGGGTCCCTCACAGGGTTACTAGCATCCGACCACAGGGTCACTGGTATCCCAATAAAGGCTGTTTCTCCTTCTGCAGGGTCACTTACAGGACCACTAACAACCGACCGCAGGGTCACTTACGGGACCACTGACAGTTTATTATTTATTTCTCGTTTTGTTCAGAAAGCTGTCTGATCTGTGTGTTTGTCAGTGCTCACATTTGGTCCTTCTTTCTTTAAACATCAGCAAACAGCTGAGGAACATCTGTACCTGCTGCCAGCTGCAGAATGGTGTTTGGTAGCTGGGAAAGTGTGACCAGGAGAGAGAGGCAGCTGGAAGTGTGTGTTTGAGTAAGGTGGGCTGTAGCAGTGTAAAAATACATACTTCCCCAATGTTGGGTGGTTTTAGGGCCATGGGTTTCCAGGTTTCTTGCTCTGAGTCCAGAATCCAAAGACTCCACTCGCTGTTGAGTGGCATTGGATACTGAGCTATATGAATTTTTGCATCTGTGCCAAAGTACAGCCTGTTTTATAAGACGATGTTTTCAGTCCTCATTTCCGTTGAGTTTTGGTTGTTAACCCTTCAACCCCTTCAATTTTGGCTCCAAACAATCAGAGAACAGTGTAATCGACACATTATTAAATGTCACATTACGCCCCGTACACTCTTATTCCTGTGTCATCCTGTAGCCTTGAGTCTTTTCGGGGCCTACAACATAACGTAAGTGGCAAGCGATGTTGCACTTATGCTTGTTCAGGTGTATTGTTAATTATCATTAATTATTGAGCGGGAAATCTATGCTATAATCTGAACTGTTCAGCAGCGTTGGTTCGTCCTGTCAATTTCCGGATAGTTTTATGGCACATTTTTAAAAATTTATTAGTGAGAGAATAACAATTATAGTCTCAATATAAGGAATAATAATTACAGCATCAATATAAGGACTCAAATTCCTGGAGGGAGATCGCTGAAACTACCAGGATGGATGTGGGGGAATGAACAAAGAAGTTGAAAACTTGAGGCACAATTCATACTCAAGAAAAAAAAAAAAGACCCAGGAAGAAAAAAGTCCTGGCATTTTATTTGTTTCTATTCGCTGCACTGCAGGTAAAACACTGGGACATTACTGCAAGGTAATTAACACACATTTGCTGCACGGTGGAATCTGCACCATCCACAACACAAACACCACAGCGCTGCCAGTATAACCAGTATCTGCTGTGTCAGCCTGTATAACTCTGATTTAGTCTGAAGCGGAACATGTTTTCTGTTTGCTCCAGGCTATGGTGGGCCAGCCTGACTGAAATCAGGAGCGTAGAATTAGGCAGGGACTGTAGAGACGCATCCCTGCCAATATTTCCTGTGCGGGTGTAATTGGCACCACACTGGAAACCCTCGGAAACCGATTGGACCCCTTTTGCTGCCAATGTACAGGATCTGTGAGCAAATTAATTTGGTCTGAATAACTTGGTCCAATTTCTCCTTAGTATTATTAGTCATGATAACTGGCATCACCTTTCTATTTATTTATTATTTGTTTAACTTATAATGTATTTATTTATATTCAAATTTATATTTATTGATATTTTTATATATTTTTTTTTTCAGTTTATAAATGGAGTGTGTTTGCAAAGTCACTAAGTAAGTTTGTTAAATAATCATGAATTCAATATTGATTAAAATCACAGTGATTATGATTTTTTCCCATAATTGAGCAGCCCTAAAATATTATCCAGATGCAGGTCAGTGTTGAGCTCACAGATGCAAGTTTCTCAAAAACATGGAGGAGACACTGAAATTTGCATCAGCTAACAGTAACGCTGCAACTAAAGATTATATCGGTAGTTGAATAATCTGTCACTTTTTTTATCGATTAGTCAGCGATTATTTCAGTTTGAAACTAGTCAAATGTATTTTTAACATCAATGTGACATCACGGTGGCACAGTGGTTAGCACTGCTGCCTCACAATTGGACTAACATTTAGAAGGCCTGGGTTCGATTCCACCTCGGCCCACTGAGTTTGTATGTTCTCCCTGTGTCTGCGTGGGTTTCCTCCCACAGTCCAGAGACATGCATTTACTGGGGTTAGGTTAATTGGACATTCTAAATTGCTCATAGGTGTGAATTTGAGTGAGCGAGGCTGTTTGTCTCTCTGTGTTAGCTCTGCGACAGGCTGGTTGTACCCTGCCTCTCACCCTATGGTAGCTGGGTTAGGCTCCAGCCCCCTGTGACCCTGACCAGGATAAGCGGAAGTGAATGGATGGATGTGACAATATCAAATAAGCAAAGCATATTAAAGTAAATGCAATTTTATTTTTAAATGAAAACATAATGTGCAAATAAATAAAAATGGCCTCTGTCCAAAAGTTCAAATAAGGCTTCAAGTTAAATCAAAAACAGCTGAAAAGTTTCCAGCTGATTGAGTTCATACAGAGGTTTATGACTCAGCATGAACTATTAATGTGAGAAACAAACAGGAGCCACCGTAGCTGCTCCTGTTGGCCCTCACTCGTTAGTTAACATCACTGAAACAGTGGCGCTCAGCAAAAGTGATCCATGAGAGCTCGTCTCCGACAGGTAAGCCAACAGAAACATTCCTGTACAAACATTAACAGGCATCAGCGACGCACTGACGTACCCATTCATAGCTGCCGTCACAGCTCCGGGGTGCCGGCGGTTTAAACGCTCAGCGATGCTGCCGTGGAAGGAAAGCTCCGCTCTGCATTCAGCTTTATTTTGGTTTCACACCTTTAACAGTCTGTCTCCATTTTCTTTCATTTTCTCCACCCTCCTCTCTGCTCCACCACCGTTATGTTGTTCTGTGACTTTCTTCTTTGTTGGATTTGTTATTGGCAGACAGTGGAGGCAATACTGCACCCATATCTTCCTGTAGTGTACTGCAGCTACAAAGTCACATGATAAGCGGAAGAAAATCTATGGATGGGTTTAAAAATGTGACGCTTCGATGATGAAATTTCATGTCGACTAATTGTTGTTGTTGATGTCATCAATTACATCGATGAATCGTTGCAGCCCTAGCTGACAGGAACGCATTTACCAGAAGGCGGTCCCAGTCAGGTTAGTGTGGACCAGGTGCATTTTCAGCTTCTTACAGTGAGATGAGCTGTTGCGTTTGTGAAGCAACACAGGAAACACAAAATTACATCTGAGGGAGAACAGAACGATGGACGGCCACACTCAGGATCATGGAGGAATCCTCTGTGGACATCTAAGGGGCAGTTCCTCTGGTCTGAAATGGGAATTTAAAGTTAGATGCTGGTTGGTAAGAATGATCACATTGTTCAGCTTCACAAAAATATGTGAGATGATTTTAAATTTGTTAGTTTCTGGAGAAAAAAAGACTTGAGAATAACGAGTTTCATGAACACCAACCTGATGGGTGATTGCACAGGTGTGTGCAGAGTGGTCCTGTGTGAGCTTGATGTCAGTCATTCAGCAGGTGAAACGTCGTCATTTGTTTTCATATTGAAGCAGAAAACTTGAATCTTTGAGGAATAAGAAGTTGTTTCCCTTCAGTTTGGATGCTGAAGAGTTTATAAATTTAAGATTCAAGACAAAACTTAAATCTACTTTTTAACCTCAGAAAAATGTGAGCCTGAAGATGGCAGGTCCACCTGAGGCTCAGGTTTTTCAGACGTGATGGTTAAAATATCATATCACACAGTTTCCTGTTAAAGTGGACAGTCTGTGGCTGTTTCTGTGACTTCTCTCATTTCCTGTTTGTTCTTTCAGATGCCACGGATCAGCTGGAGCAGAAGGTCATTGAGTTCTTCGTCAACGCCAAGAAGAACAAACCGGAGTGGAGGGAAGAGCAGATGGAGGTCATTAAAAAGGTTAGAGGAGGCGGTGTGTGTGTGTGTGTGTATTTGTATTTGGAGGATGGGTTAGACCTGACTGGACCCCTGTGTGTGTGTCTCAGGATTACTACAAAGCTCTGGAAGATGCAGATGAGAAAGTTCAGCTGGCCAATCAGATCTATGACCTGGTAAGTAAAGTTTCCTGCAGGTGTCCCTCAGGTGATCACAGAAAGGGAAGGGTGTACATTTCAGGTTAAGCAGCATTAACACCAAGGCGCATATATTCCACACAGCCACCACTAGATGGCAGAAAGAGCCTTTAAAATAGGCAGAGAAGAAGAGCGCTGTCGCTGAAAAAATATAAGCATGTATTTTAAAGATGAATTTATTCTGCAGTCTGAGAGCAAGACCACATCACTGAACTATACCAGCTAAACACAAGCATCCCACTGATTGATCTCTGATCAGTCACTCCTCTGTGAGATTAAATACGCTTCACGACATCCTTCAGTCTAACATTTAGTGTTCATATGTGACAGAAAAGCACCCTCTATCCGAGTGTGGCTGATGTTTCCTGTTTGTCCTCAGGTGGACCGTCACCTGCGGAAACTGGACCAGGAATTGGCCAAGTTTAAGATGGAGCTGGAGGCCGACAACGCCGGCATCACTGAAATCCTGGAGAGACGTGAGTGGCTCTTTGATTCCGATTGACAGGCTTGTGCCTGACTTCCTGTCGTGTGCCTGACTTCCTGTCGTGTGCCTGACTTCCTGTCGTGTGCCTGTGCTCAGGATCGCTGGAGATGGACAGCCCATCGCAGCCCATCAACAACCACCATGTCCACTCGCACGCCACCGCAGAGAGTGAGTACACACCGACTCCAGTGCTTCATTGTAATGCAGTTTGTTCTCTGCTGCTTGGGTTGGTGTCTGCTCCTCTAACCCTTCCTAATCAATACTTATCGACCAGCTGATTAATTTACAGGAATCCTGCAGGCCCTGAAAATGTCTTAAGTGTCTGAGTCATTAATCTGAAAATAAGAAATTAAAGCTTTTGGAAGTGAAATCTTTAGTCACGGGGAGTAAAGTTTTAGTGAATAGTTGTTTCTCATGTTGCAGTTTAAAATCCAGAACGGCATGGCTGAGTCTTGTTCTTCAGTTTGGTTGTTACGCTGCTGTTAAACTTGTTCTGGGCAGTTTAAAGCGTTGAGCTGTAGTTCAGGCTGATCCTGTGACATCAGAGCAGCCTCGTGTTACCACGAGCGTTACTTTGAGTTATCTGCGGTGGTTTATCACCAAAGTGACCTGCTTGAGTTGGTCCCAACCGTGTTCATGCATGGTGTCAAATCTAACCTGTGTGAACATCCGTGATGGTTTTCTGTCTGTCTTGAGGTGGTTTTCAGTGTGAAACAGGAAGCAGCAGCTGATTGTGTTTGTGTGATCTCAGAGAGGAAGTACAGCGCCCCGACTCATCACACCACAGAACACGTCCCCGAGAAGAAGTTCAAGTCTGAAGCTCTGCTCTCCACGCTCACATCAGATGCATCGAAGGAGAACACACCAGGTAGAAGCTGCACCCTCGCCATTGCAGTCTGACCCTCACCTGTGACTGTGCACCCGTCTCACCTGTCATTGTGTATCCTCCACAGGCTGCCGTACCAACAGCACATCCTCGTCCACCAACAATGTGTACAGCGTGAACTCCTCCCAGCCTCTGGCCTCCTATAACCTGAGCTCGCTGCCCCCAGGGCCCGGGGCCGGAGCCGGCGCCATCACTATGGCTGCTGCGCAGGCGGTGCAGGCCACAGCTCAGGTGAGAGGGTTAAACCAATCAGTGAAAGGGTGGAGCTTCGCAGGTGTGTACGGGTCAGGCTTGTTGTTTTGAACCCTTTAAAGGTTCTTTGAACAAAGCGACAGTGTTCAGTCACAGACACGTTTCTGTTCGGAGCGCACCATTAATACACGTTTACACACATGACGAGGTTTACACACACAGCCTCATGGCGTCTTCTCCACGTTTCCTCTGATGCATGAGCAGCTGATTCTCATCACCTCTGAATTTATCTTCAAGCTCCCTGTCAGTAACGGTCTTCTCTGCTCATGGGTGTTTTCCAGCCCTGCTGCATCACGTTATTGCTCCGGTTCATCTTCCCGTCGGCTGCTAAAGCGTAAACTCGAGCCTGAAGTTTCCAGAAACTGAGTTGTAGTTGTGACCGTCAGTCTGGGCCGAAACAGTCAAGTTGGTTTGCAGTATTTTTAAATCAGATGTGCTGAATAAATCGATTCTGATTCCAAACCACTCGTGGTTAGTTTAAGTACCAGAGGAAAGTTGAAAATCGGATGCCCGTTCTAAATCCTGTAGCTATGTCAAACTTTTTTTTTGCTTTAAAGAAAACGTTTGCTCTCTCCGATTACTCCTCCAAGTCGTTTTTATTGCCGTTTTCATGTGATTCAGGCCTGAAGCTGACACTCCTCTTCCTTCAGTGTGTCAGAGGGCATGACTGGCAGATTTTAAGAGGGATGGGAAAGGTGGGTGGGTGTTCTGTAGTTGAATAAAGGGATTGTGGGTGTTTGCTGACTGCACCGGAGGCTTCTGATGACTTCCTGTCCTGTTCATCAGCTCTGAACGTGATGTGACCGATTATTATTAATTAGGGAGCTTGAGTTTTAGTATCTCTGCGGGAGCTCGGGGGAGGCGGGCAGAGGGAGCTCACAGATTGTCGGTCTGGTTTTCCGGGTTAGGTTTTTCCTGGGTGTATCTCACAGCATGAGTCGTTATCCTGGTTTAAAGCAACCTGTGATAACCATCCTCTCCCTGTGACTCAGATGAAGGAGGGCCGGCGGACGTCGAGCCTCAAAGCGAGCTACGAGGCCATCAAAAACAACGACTTTCAGCTGGGCAGAGACTTCGCTCTGTCCCGCGACAGCACGACTGGATTCTCCTCCTCCGCCCTTGCCTCCACCCTCACCCAGACCCTCACTCCCAGCACCACCTCTGACTCCCGAGGACGCAAGTCTGAGTAAGGCTGCTGTCTTACCCCCCCACCCCCCCGATGCTCAGCGTAGACAGACAGGCTCACTCTTCTTCTATTCTCCAGGAGCAGCATCAAGTCTTCCAATCATCAGTCGTCTTCGTCATCCTCCTCCTCCTCGCTGTCCTCGTGTTCTTCGTCGTCCGCCTCTCGCCCAGGAGCTCTCCCACAGGCGTCGGTGCTGCCTGAGGCCGAGGCCAACAGTCAGGTGGACTGGACCTATGACCCCAACGAGCCCCGATACTGCATCTGTAACCAGGTACAGGCATGCCAGGAGCTTCACTGACAGCCCAATCATTGATGACGCCTCCTGCACTGATGGTAACTCCTCCTCCTCTTGTGTTTCAGGTGTCCTATGGAGAGATGGTCGGCTGTGATAACACAGACGTGAGTGTTTTTGCTTTTGTGTCATTTCTGTTCAATGTTTTCCTGCCATTCGAGCTTTTTCAGTGACTGGTGTGCGCGCGCAGTCTGACATGTATCGATGGCGTCTGTGTGCCCTCAGTGTCCGATCGAGTGGTTCCACTACGGCTGCGTCGGCCTGACGGAGGCGCCGAAGGGCAAGTGGTATTGCCCTCAGTGCACGGCCGCCATGAAGAGGAGGGGCAGCCGCCACAAATAGGCACACAGCCATTTAACCTGAGAGGCGGCTGAGGTCAGAGGTCAGCGGCAGCTCATGAAAACCACCGATGTCACACTGGGCAGACGTGGAGGGGTCAAAGCTGCGTGGAGGAAGTGCTTTCAGCTCTGAGGCAAACCAGGTTTCAGTCTGAGTCGAACCGAACGTCCCAAGTCGGGATTTAAAGCTCACAGCCTGACTTTGGTCTGACTGGTTTAAACATCCCAAAGTCCTGACTTCATTAATCCGGACTTTGATTGGGCTAATCTGAGGTCCCTGAAAATAAAGCCTCATCAAAATTTGGTGTTTTTTACATTTTTACCTCCATCATTCATCTTGTCCTAAAGAGGTTTTTTTTTTTAATGAGAAAACACCAGAGTTCTCACAGCTCTGACTTAAATAATCCTGAATTTATCCCTTTGAAATCCATCTTTTTTTGCCCGTTCGGAGGCGAGGCGACTGTAAACCACTTAGAATTTAGTATTACTGAAAATGTTACTTAAAACACAAAAATCCAGACTTAAGTTATCCTCTCTTCAGACTCAGCGAGCGCTGACCCAGAGCACCTAGTTAATCCGGGATTATGATTGCTAAATCCGGGTTTATAATCCAGGTGTTTTTGTCTCCTTTCTCAGATTTTCTCCTCTCTCCTTTACACCCCCCCCCCCCCGATCCTCAGATTGATCTCAGAGCTGAAATTGATTCCCATGAGGCCGTGCTCCCCTCCCCATTCATTAAAAACTACAAACAGGACAAATTATTGGACTACAACTATGGAAGCCTGGTGGCGCTAAATCAGACAAGTCATTTGACCTGCATAGAAACCCTGAATGTACAAAGTGTGTGTGTGTGTGTGTGTGTGTGTGTGTGTGTGTGTGTGTGTGTAGGAGTTCAATAAATGGTGTTTTGGTAAACCTGCTGATGTGTCGTCTTTATTTGACCTCCTGAGGGCGTCCACAGGAAGCAAAGGCTGAGTGTTTTCCTCCGTTTGGTGCCTGTGGCCGCACTGGTCATTTTACTGGAACTTCTGTCTGAAGCTCGTCCAGGAGCTCAGGGGCCAGAGCGTCTCCATCAGGCTGTTACACCAGCAGGGGGGAGGGGCGGAGTACTTCCTGGTGTTTCTGTCACGTGTTCAGCCGATGGCGTCGCGCTGCTTTCTTCGGTGATGTCAGAGTCTCCAAGTTTGGACTTATAGTTAACAACACGAACGAAAACTGAAACCGAGAAAACATTTTTGTTGACTGAAATGAATCAAAATGATCATTCAAAGAACAAACCGATAACTAAATGTATTGTGGATTTACAAAACTAAGACGAACTGAAGTTAGAGATAAAATGACCTTCGTTTTCCTGTCGGACATTTTATTTAAAAGCCTCGTGGATTGATATAAAATCCTTTTTTTCCGCTCCGGCAGTTTTAGCTGGAGCGCCTCACCGTGCTGTCCGCAGAGAGCGGCAGTCCCGTATGGGGTTTCGTTGAGTATGAAAGCCACCGGAAAAGCGCGCACAAGGCGGCTACGGAAACCGCTCTGACGTGCACCTCTCAGGTGTGTAACTATAGGTCGGTGCGCGCAGCCCGCAACAACTGTGATTAACCCGTTCAGCCCTGCCGAGGGACAAATATGTTTGCAGCCAAAACACTGAGCACAAAGAGCGAGGACCAAGGAGGGGAAAGGTACCAGCCGGTGTTGTGCCAAAAAGTGATCCCAATGTTTGTGTGTGCTTTTATGTGTCTTTGCTTATGTTGGTAAACAGAGTGCAGTCAGCGTGATTTATGAAGGGCTTATATATAACATGAAGAAATAACTTGTCAACAATCTTTGTGAGTCTGTGTTATTGTACCTACATTATAATCAATCCAGTGTTTTTGACCACTTCAAATATCTTTATAGAACTGTGATGGTATATTTGTTGTGATCTCTGCAGCGTTCTGAGACAAATTTATGTTTAAAAAGACATTTTTAATGTCGGTGACAGTTTTTACCTTCATAAAAAATGAATATATAAAAGTCACTTTGCCAAAAACTGAGTGCAGCTTCTACCCTGTGATAGAAATGCTGTTTCTCACTCACAGTGACCTGATATCATTCATGAGAGAGATGTTTGACACGTTTCACAGGTTAGAGGTCATCACATCGTGTGGTGGAGAACATAAGGATGCAGATGGATTTGACCTTTGACTCCTTCAAAGAGTTAATATTACACACATTTAGCAGTAGTGCTGCTTTCTTGAGAACAGTTGTTTGTTGAATACAATTTTTGTAACAGTATCTTTTGTTGACGATTACACAATAGGCACTCTTGCACCTGACAAAGTATGAAAAATGAAAGCTAACGAAAACTAAGCATTAAACCAAAAATAAAAACGAGCAAAACCGCTCTGAAAACGAACTAAAACTAAACCGTATAGGCCTCCCCAGCCAAATGTCACTGGCTATCCAAACAGCTAAACGGAATGAAGGCAGAAAGGCCACAGACTCGGGGATGGCATCTTGTACAATTTACTGACATCATTTTTCTGTGAACCTGTAACAGGAAAAACAAAAGAATACATCTCAGTATCACTGCATACACCATGAAACCGAAGCTTCGATACGTGCTTCGAACCCTGGGCTTACAACTCCAGAGAACCGCTGCTTCGAAGCTTGCTTCAGGACGAACAAAATCACGTGACATATGACGTCCCAAGCAGCAACTGCTTCGTTCTCGGAATGAATCAGCTGACTGGTTCGGGTGATTCTCTGGTTACGAGTGAAGGAGCGAGAGTGAAACAGTCAGTCAGGTTCATACTCCCCAGGGTTATAATAGTTTGGGATTTTACATTATAGGTTAGTTTTAGTTAGTTTCAGTATTAGTTTTAATATTTTCATACTTAATCAGGTACCTTTAAAGAAATCTATTCAACAACCAGCTGTTCACAGACAGCAGCACTACATGCTAAATGTGTGTAACATTAAGGACACACATGAACGCCAACAGGGAGAAACAAAGAAAATATGAACTCCAAAACTCAATAAATTCTACAATAAACTCCAATAAAGTTCAGCGTCAGTGCAGCAGATAAACAACACCTACATGTGGTGTTCGACAAAAACAAACTCTTTGAAGGAGTCAAAGGTCAAATCCAGCTGCATCCTGATGTTCTCCATCTGAAGCTGCTTCTGTTTTGGAGCTAGTTTGGTTAGACACTCCTAATTAGATGTAGCCAGGTGGCAAAATGTGAGACTTTTTCCTTTTTTTGGCCACTAGTGGGCAATGTGGGTTTTCCCGGGGACTTTCTTGGGGTTGTGAAGGTCGTAGTAGAAGGGGGAGGGAGACTATAAGTACTTCCGTGGGAAGTAGGAAGTTGGTTTCCCACTCTGCCCGTCTAAGTTCAAGCAGAAGGCCATACCTGAGGTTTCTGGGGAAGCCTTTTTGGAGGTAAAGTTACCTGTGTTATGGCAGCTGTTTACATGAAGCTTAGGTCAGGTGTGTCCTGCTTGAGTAAGTGGGTAAAGTATTTTGGGGTTGTGGTAATGTTTTTTTGGTTTGGCCATGTTCCCAGGCTGGTTGGTGAGACGAAAGGTCAGATGACTTTGCAGGCCTGAAGGGTTGTGGACCGTGTGTTTTTGCTACAGTTTATGCTATTTCTTTTTTTCTTGTTTTGTTTCTTTTCATTGATTTTGATTAAACTGTTTTTTTTGTTTGTTTGTTTCTTGTAGATTTGAGGATTATTTTCAGGTGTGCATTTGTGAGCAGGTCTTGCAACAGTGCACCTGGGGTTAGTATTGTATACATTTGATTTTGTTAATGTGTATTATTTTGGGGATTCTTTGTCATTGATGTTTTTGTGTTTCTGTTAATACAGGAAACTAGACCACTGCAGTTGTTAGTGCACTCAGTCACAGGTTATTTCTTATGGGTTTTAATGGTTGTTTTTAAAGTATTTGTTCAAAATAAAGAGCTTTATTCTATGAGATTTGTGTTTTGTCTTGAGCTCTTTGGCCCGACACCACATAGGAACCTACGGAAGTGTCCGACCTCATGTCTACATTTATGCTTGTGTAGCTGGATTGTGTGTTAATTACCTTGTGGTTGTATGCTGGTGTTTTTGGTCCTCCCTCTTTGTGCTCAGTTTTTTGGCTGCAAACATATTTGTCCCTGTTTGTTCACTTTCTTCATTCCCTCACATCCATTCCGATAGTTTCAGTAGTCTCCCTCCAGGAATCTGCTGACATTTGTGAGTCCTTATATTGATGCTTTGATTATTATTCCTGATTGTTATTATCTGACTGATAAAGTAGCCGGAAACGCACAAGGACTGAACAGGTTAATCACAACGTTGCGGGCTGCGTGGACCTGACAGTAGTCACGTTTCTCCGGAGGTGCGCCAGGTTAGCTCGTAGGATCAGAGCGGTTTGTGTAGCTGCCCTGTGTGCGCTTCTCAGCTGGACTTTGATGTTGGTGATTTTTCGTGACTGAGGAGTGTTCGCACATTTTTCATCATCCACAACAACACACTCGCTGCTCTCTGTGCTATCGTAGTAAAAAACTCCATATGGACTCTGCTGCTTTCTCTGCAGACCGCTGCATTACCGTGAGGAGCAGCCCGATGGCGCTCCGAGCTTAAACTCAGAGTGGGGAAAAAATGATTTCATATCAATCCACAAGGCTTTAAAAAATGATATCTATAATTTTAGTTAGTTTTGTAAACTCACAATTCAGTTTTAGTTAATGTTTTTTCCTTTTGATTTTAGTTTTTATTTATTTCAGTTAATTAAATGTTTTTTCAATATCAGTTTTCGTTAACTATAATAACCCTGATTCTCGCACAGTTTTAGTGTTCTTATGGCCGACAGTTACTGCTGAGTTATGAATCAAAGACGACCTTTGCTGGCTCGTCCTTTCAGCGTGATGACGGTCGCTGTCACATGAAGATTAACACAAAAGCGGTAGTTACACAAGCGCACCCAGTTAATGCCATGTTTCCCAGCACACTGCTCAGTAACTCAACACACACATTCATCCATCTTTATCTGTAAACAGAACCCGATATCATCATATTTGGTCCTAACGTGCGCCTCAAACAATGCAAAGATGCTTCAGGTCACTGAGGTGTGTGAGCGTGTGCATGCAGGTGTGTAATTGAAACATTGCACTTTTCCAGTAGAGGGCGCTATAATTGAAGCTTCGATTAATTAGTGGTTCAATCCTGTTTTCCTGTTTTTATGCTTTCTTTTTCAGCGCCAGCTCCAATCTGCAGTTCCTCTGCCGTCCAGCAGAGGCGCCACAGTGAGGTAGTCCCATAGGCTTAAACGTTAAAACTGTACAGCAGGAATAAACATGTTTGCAGCCTGATACAGAAATTTATTTGTGGCTAATTCCCTTCATGACTGCGCAGCTCGGTGTCGGTTTCCAGACTCGGTCTGGTTTTGGTGGCGGTGGATGGAATCCAGTTTGGCCGGAGAACTGGAACATTCAGCCCGCTGTGGTTCACCGTGGTCCAGCAGCCGGGCTCGAGCCAGCACGTTTCCCCGAGCTGCCAAATTTGAAAGATGGAGTCGGTGTGAAACCGTTTAACCCTCAGATACACGCACACGTGTGCGCGCCTGAAATAACAGGAGGAGGAGGAGGAGGGCTCCTGCGGAGAGGCAGCGCTCTCCTGCTGACACAGTGAGGGAGAAAAGTTGCTTCATCCTGTTTGTGTGCAGAAAAGTTGAGAGTAGAAGAGGACGGACTGAAGAGCTGAAATCTGACCACGGAGCCTCCTCCTTCTCCTCCTCCTGCTGGATTTAACTCAAACCAGATGGTGTGCGTGCCACGCTCCTGCGCCGCGGCTCCAGCCTGATGCGAGGCTCCGTCTAAGCTCCGCTTCGGATAAAAACACTGACGCGTTGCGCACTTTGGACTGAGAGGAACCGTCGGGAGGAGGAGGAGGGTAACGAGGGGAGGAAGGCGCAGAGTTCGGTCTCGTTTTAAAGCGCATGACCCGAGAGGAGGAGATGCGCAGGGAGTTTGTAAAGGCTGCTCGGTCCTGGAAGGGCTGAAGTTTTGCGTTCAGCTTTCCGGCGCCTCGGCCCCAAACCTCACGGGACCTCGGTCTGATTTAAGATGTGCGTGGCCCTCAGCTGAACGTCTGAGCGATTATCGGGTGGTTTAACACCACCGCAGACTCACGCACATCCACCTGTGGATTCAGGATAAATAAAACCGAACAAGAGGGCTCAAACTCCGCAGCCTCCATGCTGGATGCAAACCTGACTTGATCCGGCTGTGAGGCTCGGATGGAAGTGATGAAGAGGAGCAGCGGTTCGGTGCAGTGAAGTTCGTCATCCTGTCATGCGGTGCGTTCTGACTACGACCGGCGGGCTCCTGCTGCGGGGGCCCGGGATGCTGCTCCGCCGGCGCTCCGGCCCTCCGCTGCTTCTGCTGCTGCTCGGGCTCGCTGTGTGTCTCTACCTGATGGTGGGGGACGACCCGGTGCGACCAGGCGTGTGCTACAAGGTGCCTTCACTCCAGATGTTGACCCGGAGGTTCGTATGTACTCTGGAGGCTCTGCAGAGAGACGAACAGGTAAGTTTACCTGAGAGCCAATCATCCAGCTGCACTCTAACATCTGGATGCTTACTCTGAGGGTAAAGGATAGAAGGTATAAAGCTGTGAAAGGGCTGCTGCCAAACACTGTGTGTGTGTGTCCGTTTAGAAGGTCAGTGACTGCTGAACATGTGATTAATACTTCATTTCAGTGAGATGCACAGATAAAGTTATGGTCCACTTCATATTACTGACCATGAAAACAAACTGAGCTGAACTGCTCGTGTCCATCTGTGGTCCCAGCAGGTCACACACAACAAACCACACAACGACTCAAAGTGCTGCGCACACACAGGAGCAGCTTTCCAGCTAAAGATGAACGTTAGTTGTTCAGCAGACTTCCATCAGGGTGAGCCGAAGCCCACATAACACAAAGAGCTTACGGCCAGCACTGGGTGGGTGAAGGGACCTCAAACAGTCCTCTGCAGGTGGTGCTCATCCTGGCTCCTTAAACAGGGCGTGGTCCTCAGGCTGGAGCCAATCACCCGTGGGCATCTGCACAGCCCATCTCAGGGATTCTGCCCACACCACACAGGTGATAAAGTTAAACTATTTTTCCCGCTCAGTGTGAAAGGTTTTGGCTTCACATCATCAGCTGCTGCTTTCCTCCCGACTTTAACCCATAAAAAGTCTCATTTCAATAAAACTCTGATTTCTGAATCTCACCTGTCAATAACACCAACAGACTTTGATTTTCAGAGCTCTGCAAAGCCTTTATGACTCTAACAGACTCTCACATAAACGTTATTATTCAGCCTGAAGTGGACACCAAGCTTCTTTGATAAACTTCCATCACAAATTAAAATCATCAAGCAGCAAAGTGGAGTTAACGGTTCTGTAAATGGACTTCTGAATGTGTCTGTCAGAGGAGGCCGAGGCTCCTTCTGCCTCATTGTTGCTGTATTTTTAGATGGAGACGGTTGAATGACCGTGAGCACGGGGGTTAGTTTACGACAGGATGACTGACAGCTGTACGGACCAATCGGAGCAAGCCAGTCCCGTTGGTATGTGTGCTGGGTATTTTAAGTGTGACCTGGTCCTCAGTGTCCCTGATAAAAATATTTATGCCACGAGGATCCAGTTTCTGACAGATAACAAGCGTGTACACACAGACACACACACAGAGTGTTTGGGTTGTTTTATTGGGGCTGTAAACACTCCTGTCTGCTCCTCTCTCACATTTACTGAGAGTCTTGTTCAGTGCAGAGAGCAGCGCTGGATTAACACTCAGACTTTAATGAGCTTTCATCTGAAAACCTGATAATTGGGTCACATTTACACCACCGAAGAAGAACTGTAACATCTCCTTCATGCTACAGGCAGTAAAACCTTATTGATAAAGCATTTTACAGACAGTAAACCCCCCAATCACCAAATCCTGATTCAATAAAACCGTCATGAATGAAGTCAGAAGTATAAAAGAAGGAAACGTTCAGCAGAGTGAAACTAAAGAGAGCGTGTTTGAATCCATCAGCCCGGGTCGAGCATCAGGATCAGTTTGAGCTCTTTAACTGTTTTTATCAATGAAGTCAAAAAACATCAACACATCTGATTGGTCTTTATTGTAAAACAAACATCAGTTCAATAAAGTTTTAATGTTGTATTGTTGCATTTGTAGTCCTGGCTCGAGCTGTGACGTCACTGCAGCGTTGCTGTTTTTTTTTTTGTTTCCCGATGAGGCCGGCCTGCTCGAGCACATCGTGACGTCACTTTTGGATGACATCAGCGAGCTTAAACTGCCCGCTGCCCTTCGATCCCCTGCAGCGCATTTCTGTCGCCCTCGCCGATGTGCGGGCCGCCCTGAAGACAGAGGTCCAATGTAGAATCCTTCTGCTGGGTTTCCTGCGCTTTCACAGTGTTTTTTGTTTTGGGATCTTTGGGATGCTTCCTGGTGTTTTGGGGTCTTACTGGGTGTCTCCAAGGAGCACAGGCTCTTTCTCGGTCTGTCAGGAGGTTTCAGAGTCTTTCTTTGAGTCTTTCAGGGTATCTCCCGGCATTTACTGGTGTCTCCGGGTATTATGGGGCCTTTTATTGGGTCATACTCCAAGTGTTACTGGTTTCCAGTTTTATCAAGTTTCTGGGTCTTTCTTTCTTTCAGGGTCACTGTGTTTGGGGGGAGTTTTTCTGGGTCTTTTTTTCCTGGTATCTCCATCTATTATGAGGCCTTTTAAGGTCTTTCAGGATGTTTTTCTTTGACAGTCCTTTGGGGTCAGAGTTCAGTGTGGTTCTCGTGTCAGGTGACTCTCAGCTGTTGGCCGTCAGCTGTTCGGTTCTCTGGTTCCTCCCCACAGCTTCAGTCAGTGTGTGAGGATTTACTGCTGGGAGCAGATTCTCAGGGGTCTATTTTAAACTGGTCTGACAGGAACCGAGGATGAGCACTGGGAACCCGTACAGACCGGTACGTACTGTTACCTGAATGCTAACCCTAAGCTCACAGGTGCTTTAAAAAGATTAAACAACATACAATCCACAAAGAATATCCAGAAACAAACTTTTAATCCTTTCAGGAATGAATCTGAATTCAAAAACCTGAAAAACCCGGTCCAGCACCCAGTGAGTGGAGGGGTCACTGAGCAGGTCAAAGTTAATGTAACAGAAACATGAAGCCGATGACGTTTCACTGATGAAGCTCTCTGCTCATGAGGAGCTGCAGACTGTGCAGGACTCACCTGTCCAGGTGAGCCTCGCCTCTCAGCCTGTGACAGCTGCGACGCGCCTTGATGCTGAATTGGATGCTGAACAGCAGAAAATGGACGGAGGCTTTTACCTGTTTCAGTATAGTTTATGAAATTTCAGATCTTTAGTTAAAATCCAGTCAAACATTAGATCTGATTTCAAATGTAAATATTTTTATGTTCAAGGTTATTTTTTATTTTTCACTTTATTTCAGCAGGAAACAAATTTTATTTCTTTGACGTTTTAAATTCAAATGTGAATTTGATTTCCCCGTTTTCCTGTGATGTCATTACTGAAATGAATTTACCTGTAAAATGATTTTCATCATCTTTATCTCACACAGTGAAACGTGAGCTCAGATCAGTTTGTTCAGCATCAGCTCAGCAAGCTGGCTCCATGAAAAACAGTTGAAAGAAAGCTGAGAAGGGGATCAGGGTGTTTTGGGTCATGTGACTCACTCCATCGGTCTGGAATGTGGCCTCAGTGGTTGCTGGGTTTCAGTTTTCATCAGCCCGGTTCAGTTCTGGTCCGGTGACCCTGACAGGAAGACGGCACTGAATCTAAAGCATCCTGACTGCATTTCTTCTTCTTTGGTGACCCACTTTCTCCAGTCAGCAGGCAGGAGAAACGGAGAGCAGCCGAAGAGCCCCCAGGCTCCGGATTTGCGAGGAAACCAACGGTTTACAGTCAGATTTGATTGTTTCCTGGCAGTGACTAAGTGTTACAGTGCTCACTCTTCTTCATGCTGGACGCAGATCCACTCGTGCCTCCTCAGAGCCGATCAGTCTGTGGGCTGCTGTGTGTCCACCTGCTCTTTGAGATCCGGGGAGGTTCCTGTTCATGATGAGCTCCGAGCCTCTTACTTTTCACTTTGGCCTTATGACGATGGGCTCACACACACAGATCGACTCCTGCTCCTGGGAGATGAAGAACTTTGAGAACTCTTTACTTTGGTCAGCCTTCAAAAAGCAGGAGGACAAAGCAGCTGCAGGTTTATCAGAGTAACACAGAGAAATGCTGCTCCTCTAAATAAAAACTACACTTATTCTTTTATTGATTTTAATATTTTAATTCACCTGCTGAGCAGAGACGGGACGACCTCAGGTCAGCAGGAAGGGAAAACTAACAGATTTCATGCTGAGTGATTTTCTGTGATCACCTGTCAGGTGAGATCAGCCATTAGAGACGGTACAAACCGCTTCCTGTCGTCTCCTCAGGTGCAGCTCTCGTATGTGACGCCCCCCCGCCCACGCCAGGCCGCGGTCCTGACCGGTCGACTCCCGCTCTCAGACACCGAGGTCCAGCTGTGCCAGAGGGTCCTGCAGCAGATGGACTACGAGGTCCACATGTCCAGATACGCCGAGACCAGCAGCTTCCTGAGGAGCGCGCAGGGTAAATACACAGCCTGAAGGGGGCGCTGTGATGCCTTCAGGTGCTGCTTGGAATATAAACACATTGAAAATGATGCTGATACACACAGACGCACACGCACACACACACTCTGTATATAAAGTATGTAAACAGTGTGAGCGCGCTCAGATGCCTCCACCCTGCTGGAGCTTCAAACAGCGACCTGAGCGAGCAGAGGTCAGGGTTTCCTGTGGGTGGGGGAGGGTGGAGACTTCCTGTGAGAGCAGCTGGAGCACCGAGTGTGTTTGTGGAAAATCACTGCAGCCCTGCACACAGGAAACACACGACTGTGCACTAGACTGACAAACTGATCCTGTAGCCGAGGTGCTCTCAGACCACATGAGCGTTCCCATACTTCTTGTAAATCTGGGATTTCTCTGGGATTACTCTGGGAGACCCCAGAACCAGTTTACAGGGAGGTTCGTCCAGCTGCTAAACTCAGATTCAGAGCTGCTTCATTGACATGAACAATGTTGCAAAGCATCAGAAACAGTTTGGAGAAATATCACTAATAATGATGCAGATTTATTCCTGTGTTCATTAATTTGCTGCTTTGGTTGAATTCTGTGGTTGTGAAGATGCTGTCAGACAGCTGAAGCCAGGTGAAGCCAGGTGGGCAGCGGGTTGGTGCCTCTCTGATGTCTCCATCAGGCCTCACAGTTCCATTTTGTTTTATCAGGTCAGCTTTAATAGTTTCATGAAACAACACATCAGTATCATCAGTGGCTGATTTGCACCATCTCTGGTAAGAATGTATCGACTTTGGTCATATATTAAATATTAAGTAATTAATTGCTAATTGTTGGCTAATTGAGTTGGTTTGATTCATTTGGGATGGCTGATCATCGTACGGCAGATTTGGAAAAGGAGGAAAGCATGTTCACCTTCACCTTCACGAGCCTTTGTTTCAGTGTAACGAAGCCTTCACTGATGGGCTCGTGTAATCAGCAGCAGGTGATATGAGGTGGAGTTGCCGTGTGCATTATTGTCTGTTTTGCAGGTGTTTGTGGTGCAGTGAGTCGGTAAAGCTGGAGATGTGCGACCTCCAGTTTTTTATTTAATTTCTAGACGGGCCAAAAAGGAACTTTTCTCTGAGGATGTACGTCACACACATCACTGAGGAGCAAAAAAGCCAAACTTTGATTGTACCTGCAGGCTAAATGCACAACGTAATCCCTGCAGAACCTACAAGGGTTCTGCACCACAGGACAAAGAACTACCAAAGCTCTTAGAATCTGTTTTCTCCTTTACAGGAGATGCTCTCAGGGAAGCTCAGAGTGACCTTTGCGTCACTGCAGGATCACCAGCCATCATATAAAAGCTTGATGTGAACACAAGCTGTGTGAGCAGCACTTTGATCTGAACATGGAGCCAAACTGGGAGAAGCTTTCAGCAGACTGAGTACGACAGAGTAGCTTCAAAAGGACGTTCCTCTCAGCAGAGAGTGGAGAAAGTCAGGAGCTCACGATCACGTTTAAATCTCAGTGTTACCGGCTGCCCAGTGGATTTATTCTGATCTCCAGACTCGTCCTCAGGACCTTCATATATTTAGAAAAATCCTGATTCTGACCCTCCTGTCTGTGCTCCAACATCCTGCTTTGACCCTCTTTCTGCTGAAAAATCAGACTTCTTCAGCCAAAAATCCACCGCAGAGCGCTTCCTGTGAACAATCACTTCCACATGTTCCTGTTTTCATTGCAGCAGGCTGGAAACGGTCCCAGCTTCAGCCTCCAAACGCGCTCACATGCTAACAGCAGCAGGACGTTT
This sequence comes from Pterophyllum scalare, assembly GCA_024447675.2. Classification (NCBI taxonomy): domain Eukaryota; kingdom Metazoa; phylum Chordata; class Actinopteri; order Cichliformes; family Cichlidae; genus Pterophyllum; species Pterophyllum scalare. The sequence continues at coordinate 49,618 of JAMQGT020006565.1, forward strand.
CTACCGTTGCAGGGAGGAAGGTGGGGAGATGGGAAGGAAGGAAACGTGAGTCACGTGATTTTTAAAGGAGATGAATCAAATCTGAATAAAGTGTCGAGTCGACCCCTAAATGAGGAAAATGTGAGCTCTGAACAGGAGGATGAAAACAATCAAACTTCTGCTTAATGATGACGGTCGTGAGGCAGCCCATTCTTACACTCATTACCCACAATTCATCCTGTAATTATAAAACTATTTTTTGCTCATTCACAGGAAATAACATCCTATTTTTAACACGCAGTAACAATGACCCTTTTCTCACGTCCGCATTTTTCGGAGAAGGCCCGTGGGCCGGACCGGGCCTTTAGCGGTCACTTCTGGCTCCCGGGCCATGTATTTGATATCACAGTGTCATCTGCAGCAGTGATGTCACTGTGTGAGTGCTGATGTCAGAGTGGCGTGACTGTGAGGTCTGAGGCTGAAACGGAGTTTCCCGTGATGGGACCTCTTGTCTGTCTCCTTGGTTACAGGTGTTGGGGGGTGGAGCCTCCTGCTGTGTCTCAGCACGTCCGAGCAGAGCTGTCTGAGGAGGATCTCCTTCTCTCGCCTGCAGCGTAATCAGATGGTGAGCCTCACCTGTCTTGTCTGTCTGGCCTGAAGCCATGTTTGATGATGTCACAGCTCACCTGTACACATGCCCTCAGGTGAACCTGCTGCCTGCGCTGATGGAGGCATTTTCAGATGCCGGTGGCGGTCTGTGTCACTTCTACATGCGCTCCCAACTGACAGGTGAGTCTGCTGCAGGTAGATCCACAGGAGGAGGTGGAGTCTCTGTCCAGGTGATTCAGACCAGTTGATTTTGATTAAGTTAGAGAATGTGACAGATCAGCTGATTGCAGCTGAAGTCACATGATTGTTGCTCATCCAGCATTCAACTATTTCAAAATAAGTGCACCCTGTAACTTTGCTTTAATCTGAAAGTCACAGCTAACCTGTTCCTGTTCTCTCAGATTCTGATCTCCCTATGAATCCTCACTCCTGTGGATCGGCCAATCAGAAGCTGCAGATTCCTCAGGACAGGTGTGTATGTGACCAGCTGACAGGAAGACATCTGAGTTCACGGAGGTGATCTTTCCTGTTTCTCTGACAGTCCCCCTCATGGCCAAGCCCCACCTCCTGCTTTGGTTGCCATGGTGAATGTTTACGTCCTGGTGACCTCAGTGACCCCGCTGACTTCTTTCCTGCATGACATCAGCGTGGTGACGACCAATCAGCAGTCGAGGGGACGACCTATGAAGGTAAAGCAGTTCCTCTCTCAGGCTCGTTAGCCCTTCACTGCCTGCCGTTAACCTTTGCCCGTCCTTTCAGCTCAGGGACTTCCTGCTGCAGCAGCTCGAACCGGTGGCCTCTCATCAGGCTTTGACGCAGGTGAAGCAGGTGATAAGTAAAGTGCTGCAGGTGGCCACGGTGTCAACCAACGAGAAGCAGCAAGTTGTCAGCAGGTGAGTCCTGAGCTGAATCTGTTAACGTCACTTCCTTTTTCACAATCCTGACTCACTGCACATCTGTCTGCAGCTGGTTCAAACTGCAGCTAAAGACAGGAGGGAAAGAATGAAGGGAGGTAGGAAGTGAAGTAGGAAGGTTGAAAGAAAGGAAGTTAGGAAATTAAGTAAAGAGGAAGGAAGGTGGCAAGGAAGAAGGGTAAGATGGGAGGAAGGAAGGCTGTAGGAAGAAAGAAAGTGGGAGGCAGGTTCATTAACCTGAAGAAGAAACTTTGATGCATTGAGGTTACTTTACAGAAGGGCAGGTTCAGATTTGTATAGTTACACAGAGTCAGAATCACGATGATGTAACAATAAGATTAAAAATAAAATCAGGAAGAGGAGGAAGCTTACTTGTGACTGAAACAAACAGTTTTGTAAACTCTTAAAAAGAAAAAAAAATCATATTTTTACTTCTGTGATTTGAAATGAATGTAGCCCCTGAATTTGGACACAGCTGTGAGGGGCGGCAGCTTCAGACGGGCTGAAGCTGCTTCCTGTTCCTCACCTCAGCCGAGCCTCTGGGATCTTCTCTGGGACTCAAACAGGAAGCAACACAGTTCATGATCCGGTTGATTTTAGTCTCACTGGTCAATAATCTCAAATGATTAATAATCTGATTGATTCACTGCTCACCGTAAACACAAACAGAAGCTTTGGTGACCTTTGACCTTGTCATGGCTGCTGTCAGGGCCAGAAAATGACTCATGTTGATTGGATCTCATGTTTACTGAGTGCGTGCAGTCAGCGCCCCCTGGTGTCTCACTCTGTAACTGCTGTGTGTTTCAGGTGTGTGTTGTGCTTCCAGCTGCTCACCTTCACTCTGCTCTTCAGCAGCTCCATCACACCAGTGGTAGTCCAGGTAAGACTCAAACTTCAACCCGCTCACATTCCAAACATGAGTCCAGCCTTTGAGCTGGACTTCAGAGAAACTCCGCCTCCTCCTTTTAAAAATAGTTGCAACCTGTTCAGACACCTGGAGGTCTCACTACCTGATGATGCAGCAGCCGGACCGTCTCTAATGAGAGCCAAGAATAACCACACTTTACTGGACCTCAAACACATCAGCCTGTTCTTCTCTGAGCTGTTCAGGTGAACGTCCAGCAGAGGGCGCCCTGACCTCAGCTGTCCTCTTATTGCGCTGTATTCTTCTCATCAGGTGAACACCAGATTAACCCTTTCAGCTCTGAGCGATGATGCATTCGACCGACAGATCACCAAAGACCGGATCATGGAGGACACGCTGCACTTCCTGCTGCCACTGCGCGCACACCTGTCCTCATACACACACCTGTCCTCGGGGTGGGAGGGAACCCAAGTGAGTAGCATGTCATTAAAAGAGGAGTTTTAATGGCTGGAAAAACTTAAACATGAAGCTATAAAAATGTAGATGATTAAATATGAATAAATGACTGTAAATGTAAACAGAATAAATGCTAATAAAAGCACATTTAACAAATATTTAACAAATCAAAATAATAAAATGAAATAATTTAATGCTGCTGAGAACATTAAAAGTAATAAAATAGAAAAAATGAATCAGATTTAATATGATGAGTAAATAAAGTCGTGTGTGTGTGTGTGTTGTGCGTTCAGTACGGCGGCTGCAGAGGGACACTCGGCGTCTGTTTGTCTGAAGAAGACTTTCTTCTGCTGCTGCACTTTCAGCTGCTGATAAAGACGCCGTCAGCATTTCAGCCGGTTAGTTAAGCCCCGCCTTCTTCATCACCATCCTCACCTGCTGGTCACAGTAGTAGTGACACATCAGTGTCCTTTTCATTTCTCTCTGCAGCTATATCCCAGTGGCTCCTCCTCCTCCTCTTCCTCTTCTTCCTCACCTCGCTGCCTCTCTGACCTCCTGACCCAGATCAGCAATTTTTACGAACTGCAGAAAAACGGCAGTTGCAGGTGAGAAGCTCACAGGTGTGAGATGATCCATCATGTATGAACTGAACTCCAGCAGGTCCGTGTGATGATGTCTGATCCTCTCACAGGACAGACGAACCGACCAATCAGCAGCCAGCTCCGTCTTCCCCACAGAACGAAGGTGAGACGCTGTGGTCACATGTTGCTGCTGTCTGCTCAGTTGGTGGGTCCAGTCATCTTCTTCTTCCTCTTTCTCTTCAGCTTCCTCGGTTTCTTCTTCTGCTTCTTCGTCTCAGCTTCAGCAGCTTTCTTCTAAAAATGATCAGTAATTTGTTTTTGTTCATCCATTTTTTTCCACCTACCCAATTCAAGGCAACAGACAGGTACACCTGGACAGGTCTGCAGAGTCTTTTAGGGCTGACACGGAGAGAGGCAGACATCCATTCACACCTACACCTTTGGGAGGAAGCGGGAGTATCTGGAGAGAACCACCACTGGACCTCCTTTTGCTGTGGATGAAAAAATAAAGTTCAGAATAACTTTATTATCCACTCCTAGAGCACAAAGGCAGAAATGTCAGCTAAAACGGTCAAAGTTGAAACCCTTGCTTGTCCCCGAGGGCCTGGTATCCAAGGTTGCCAAAAGTATTCACTCACCATCCACATCACTGAGTTCAGGTGTTCCAGTCATCTCCATGGCCACAGGTGTATAAACCAAGCACCTAGGCATGCAGACTGCTTCTACAAACATCAGTGAAAGAATGGGTCGCTCTCAGGAGCTCAGTGAACTCCAGCGTGATACCGTGATAGGATGATACCTGTGCAACAAGTCCAGTCACTGCTAAATATTCCACAGTCAGATGTTTCAATCTTTACAACATTAGAGGAACTGCAGTTCTAGGCTGATGTTTCATTTTTCAGCCCCAGAAGATGATACCAGAATCCAAGTGAACCTCCATGACATGGTTTTACCGCAGACTTTTCAAGATTCAGAGACTTCCTGGGCAGAACCTGCACGGCTGAAAGTTGGTGATTGACTTAGAACTCAGTTATGTTGCCACAGTATTGTTCATAAGTGGGGTGTGTCAGGAAGTGTTTCGTAGGTGGGTTTTTGAATCTGCCTTCATGTCCAGGAACTATTAATAGAGAAGAAGAAAATGAGAAGGAAAGTGAAAGTTGAGGAAGAATCTTGAATAGATCAGATGGGGTCTCATGTTGATTCTTATTTTTCAGGTCTCTGTGTGGACCCCCACCTCCGACAGATCTACACAGACCCCCCGCTCAACCTAAACCCACCCTTCAACCCCCTGGTGAAGGAATACCATGCTGAGGTGACCTTTGACACGATGATGGTTCGGATCCGGCCAGAGCCCATCAGCTCAGCCTGCAGGATCCACCTGGATGAACACAGAGGACCCAGGTGAGACCATGACCGTGAAAACCAGCTGGTTACAGCAGAGAATTCCTTGGTGAAGAACTCTCAGACTTCCTGTTCTATAGAAGCTGCAGTCAGGCTCTTTGCAGCCAGTTTTAAGACAGCAGGATTAACAGGAAGTGGACAGCCTCTCTGCACATTGGTCTCACTTCAGTTTTCATCCTTCAGGATGGCGAACTACCCGGTTGGCCTCGGCAACAGCAGAATCAGCATCCTGGTGACGGACAGTGGAGAACCAGAGCCCATTGTCATGACCATCTATACTGTCCACATTTACCGAGAGAGTCGGCCCAGCCTGCCCATGTTTGGATATCATGTGATGTGCAGCTTTGTGCAGGTAGGAGCTTTCCCTTTGGCTGTTGGACTGCAGAAAGTCTCTTTTGAGTTCAGATTTTCCTGTTTAACATGTTTGATGGTATCACATCAAATTGTCAGTCTGATAATGGATCAGGTAATTTTTGACTATCACTTGTTTTACTGAGGAAGCACAGAGGATGTAAAAACTATAAAAGGAAACCGATCTCACCACGTCAGCTGCCAAAGACGAAGCTAACAAAGAAACCAAATAAAGACGTTTCCGGACTTCCTGTTTTAGAATCCCAGACGAGCCCAAATGTTATGTTCCCCTTAACAATCCAGACAATAACAATAAGTCCTAATTCCTACCTAGCTTCTCCACCTTCCCGTTCTGTGATGGTTTAACTCTGTGTGATGTCACCGTCACAGCTGCTGAAGAATCTGTAAATGATAAAAGGTTAGAAAACAGCAGCGAGCTTTGGGACGCCCTTCCTTTCCTCTGATGGGACCAGAAACAGCCAATCAGCAAATTTAAGCAAAAATGAGATGGCTGTGTTTACAGGATGTTCATCACTTATTGCAAAATGCAGCGATTATAGTTAAATTACAACACTTCTTTGTTATTATCAATGTTAATGAATGAGCTACAGTAGAGACAAAAAAAAAATTAAATCACTGTACTTTAAAAATTTTTTTAAAAAAAAAAACCAAACAAACTGGTGAAGGTCTGGAAACACATATTTCAATGAAAAATATTGCATTTTATGTTTATATCCTACATGGACATGAAATAATTACACAGAGCTCTTATTAGAGACAAATGCCAATATGGCGCGAAGAAGATGCTAAAAATGGACCAAATTTCAGCCTAGAGAAGTTTGGAGTTCAAGATGATCCATCCACAACACGAGGTTAGTCATTAATATGTTGCTGCGGGGTTTTGAGAAATTTTCCCGATCCTTCAGCTTCATGTCCGTACTGAAATCTGAGTCAGCCTGAGTCAATAGCAGCTCAGCTGTCTCCTTATTGAAAACTTCCTGATTCAACATGTTTTCCTCCTGGACTTTGTCATCATTGCTTCCTGATCTCTGGGGAATGTAAGAACTGGGGGTTTGTCTGGGATTTTGTCAGAAACAGATTTATTTTGTGTTACGTTTCATTTCAAACCTTCTGGTTAGTCCAGCAGTGGGCATGAGTTGCTGCCTGGTTTTGTTTGCAGTGTTTCATCAGGTAGGACATGCAAGTCTCCACCTGAGTGTGTTGGTTCTTCTTTCACATACTGTTTGTTGTTCAGCCTTTCTAGCTTTTAGAGTAACTTTGGGCAGAGATCATTTTAAGAGATGAGTATGAGTTTGACAGGATCTGGACTGTTCTGCTGTTGATCATTTCTTGCTTTTGTAACCAGGACTGAGAGAGCAACACAACAGAGCAGGCCTCATAGGATTCAACAGTCTCTGACTTGACATCCGTTTCCTTCACACTTTAGTGCTTCAGTAAATCTGATTGAATCTGATCAGCCTGATTTAAAAAAAAAAATCCTGGTGCTTTCAGATCTCTGCCTTGGGCCTCAGTCCAGCTCTCGGTAAACAATCCTGGCGTGACCTTGAGACTCTGAGAGAGAAAAATGTTGGCTCGGTTTGTTAAATCTCCTCACACCCCCTCACGGTGATAACAGCTCGACGCCTGTGGCGAAGTGTGAGCGAGCATTTACAAAGCTGATGTTTCTCCAACATCTGCACTCATTACATTTCCATCAGCTTCTCCCCTGTGACCTCAGCCAGAGCATTCTTAGAGGTTTCAGGTCGAGAACATCCTCAGAATAAAATGAAAGGTATAAACGTGTGAGGAGCTGCTGGTGTTCGGTTCAGGTTTCTGTTTTTCTGTCTAATGTTCAGGAAACCTGCTCATCTTCTCTGTTTTGATTTAATCTCCAGTGAACAAACAGCTTCCAGCTTTTAGTCTTTTCAGGAAAAAGATGGTAAACTGGGTTAATCTGGATCATTTTCTGGTCCTGAACAGGTGAAATTACCTGGTGCTGGTTAAAGCTGTGTGGGGCCCGTCCCCCAGGTGGCCCAGATGCGTCATGGGTTCATATTTTCATCTGTCCCCCGGTTGCCCCCTCTGATCCACCTGTGATCCACCTGTAGGCCTCAATTAGAGATGAAGAGGGCGGCATTTGGTGGGGCCCCTGATCGGGCCCTGAGAACAGAGCGCTCATTGATGCAGTGTGTTCTTTGAAGTCCTGAGAGGATGAAATGAAAGCTGCTGCTGTCTGAGATGAAGGGACCGAGTGTCTCTGAACACTGAGCATCTGAACCAGCGGGCTCAGTGAGGTCTAAAGGGTTAACCTCCTCATGTGCAGCTGGGCCATCAGTGACCCATCCAGGGTCAGGTTTAGACTCTGGGTTGCTCGGTGTCCTTCTTTATTAGATTTTGGCCTGTGTGAAGCACCTGAAATGAAGAAGTTCTGAGACTCAGTTTGACCTGTAACATCTTCTATTTTCTGAATATGTAGCTAAAACAAAACCCAACAGTGACCCTGCACAGTGGTAGGATTCACAGTTTAACCGAAATAAAAGTAAAACTGTGTCTTTGGCTCTGTCAGTTTGAGGAGGCTGTGGTACAAATGTTTGCAGATGAATGTGAATCAAAAGTTTGTGTTGTAATATTTGAATGTCCCACACATTCAGACTCATATAAAACTACACTGAAACAGCAGAAACCCCCAAACTAACAATGAAAAAGATGCAACTTTGACAAATCTGTGGAGTCTGTGCTTCAGGGTGGTGCAGGCGCTGGGTGGAGGTTTTCTCTCTGCAGACTGGCGCTGAGCTGCAGCTCTTTGTGGGGTGGAGCTCTACTGCTCCAGAAGGTGGCAGCAAATTCAAAGTGCCATGAAGAGAAAGCTGCACGAAGTGTTCAGTGTGTTTTCTCCAACACCGCTCGGAGTCAGAGCGTGCTGCAAACAGCAGCCTGAGGCCCCGTGAGAAGAAGGCAGGAAGTTAAAGAACACACGGAGAAAACCTTTACACACATTTACAAGCAACACACACACACACACACACACACACACACACACACACACACACACACACACACACACACACAAAATCAAAGACTTTACATGAAATAAAACTGGCGCTGAGTGAAGAACTGAAAGATAAAAATGCGTAAAAGCAGAGCTGGTGGAAATGTGGAGACGGGAACGGGAACAGGGCAGTTCATTCGCAATATGCCAGGAATACTGCAGAGACCATGAGTGCTGAAATAATAATAATAATAATAATAATAATAATAATCAGCACAGTGTGGTTTGTTCATCATCTGCTGAAATGAAAAAGACTTCCTCTTTAGTCGGAAGACGCAGCGTCTGTGAGCTCCTAACTGAATCTGAGGCTTCTGATTGGTCAGCACAGGCAGCCAGGGTTCAGAGGACACGGTGCCGTTTCTGGATCTCATTGCTGGCCCGAACACCACCGACATCCAGCAGATCTGCTTCTGCTCGCCTGTCTGAGAGCCTCTCGGAGAGCCTCTCGGAGAGCATCGCTTTGCTCCGTCATGTCTCTGATTTACCTTCATTAGCTGGCAGACGTTCCTCCATCTGCTTTGTTTTCTGTTTAAACTCAGACTCTGCAGTCAGTTGGACTTCTTAGTGCATTTTTCATCTCCGACACTAAACCCGAGTGTGTTTGTCCCTCTGTTGTGATGTGTGATGTGCGCCTTATTTTTCATTCTGCTCAGCAGTGTTTTATACTTTAAGCCGTGCTGACTGTGCTGTTTTATGCTGTGAAATAAACCCAGTGTCCCCATCTGTACACATTTTTGCTGAAAGCATGACTAAGGTGGATGCTGAGTGGAAAGACCTTGCTTCTAGAATGATCTGAAGACATCTGCAGCTTCACAGAGGCCACAAAGCTCCATCACATGCATCCTCTGCTGGCTGCCAGCAAAAATGACTGAACAGTGACCTCAAGTGTCCCTCACCTGTCTGGACTCCTGCTGAGAACCTGCAGGCCTGTGCCAGGGTTAGTTTAGAGGGAGGGTGGAGAACACCTGCGGGTGGAGAACCTGAAGACTCCACAGATGGAACGTTCTCTGCAGTCATTGGAGAGATGCAGGTGGTCCTTCTGTGTCACGTTTGACTCCAGAAACTGAGAATAAACCAACCATCACCCTCTGAAACGCACACACTGTCACAACACTGCGGCTGGATTCGGGTCAGGAGTATCCTGCAGCTGGCATGGAGCCAGAAGCCTCCGGAACGCTTCTGCTGACCTCAGACACAGAAGGACCCTGAGACCTGGATCCAGATCCACCTCCGAACGACTGTGAGGACATCACAGGAAGATCAGATCAGACTGAAACATGCTCTGAAGTCTCTGCCTCCTTCAGCTGAACACCGCTGGTGTGTGTGTGTGTGTGTGTGTGTGTGTGTCTGGACTCTGTGGGATGTGGAGCGTAAATGTGAAGCAGCTCTTCATTCCTCAGTTAAACAGAACAAAATGCTTTGGCAGGGATTCTTTGACCTTTGACTTCCTCTCATTCCTCTGAATTTATCTGCAGCATGATGACCTGAGATCAGAGCCTGTTTGTGGTGGGAGGCGAATGTGCAGCCGCTGCAGTTATTAACGTTTAAATGAAGCTGAGTGACGCTTCATGGTCGGTTTGTGTCCCGTAAACTCAGAGCAGCTTCAAAGGAACCCAGCCAGGCCCCGAGCTTCACCCAGGCCGTCTCCACCCACTGACTGTCTCAGCACTGATGAGTCCTTTAAAGCGATGAACTGAGTCCAGTTTTCTGCACCACCACATTTACTGGTCACAGGGCTGCCCCCCCTTGAAAAGTAATCCTGATGGCAGCAGGTGATGCTCCTCAACCTGGAGAGATGGTTCAGCATTAAACGGGGCCTTCACAGATGGCCTGATTACCCCTGCCCTGTGAACTCATGTAACAAATTTGGCAGTCATAAAGTTCTGAACAGCAAAACAAAGGAATACAAAGCAAAGGAGGCAGTTTAAACAGAAGGAGTCCAAATGAAGCTGGGCTCCCCCCCGAGTCTTTGATCTCACACGAGGAATAGCCAACATGATCTGATCCCGGGATGGAAGACTGCAGGAATAAGAAACTGGGATAAATATTCTGGAGCTGTGTGGAGCTCTGCATGTGAGGATGAGTTTAAAAGCCAAGCCTAAATCTGCTGAGAGCCGGTGCAGACAGCAGGCAAGCATTTACTGAGCACCTCTCAGAGCTCTGAAAACCTCATCAGCTGGCAGATGTTCCTGCAGATGTTTCTTTGTTTTCTTGCTGCTGCCCTGTTTTTATCTGAAAATGAGCGGCTCATTTCTCAGTTTCAGCATGTGAAATGTGTTTGAACTGCAGATCAGGCCTTTCTCTCTCTCTGTCTGAATTCCTGATTCTCCTCCATCGGTCGGACCTCCTCCTCCACCTCCTCCCTCTTGCCGCTCCGTTTGGAGGTCTGCGTTTCCCAGAGAGGCGGCGGCGGCGGCTCGTATGATCTAATGAGCCTTGATCCGGATTACAGGCCTGGTTTACAGAAAGTCTCAGACCTGAGATCAGTTCTGTGATCACATGGGAGGATTATGTGAGAGTTTCTGCTCCTCTCTGATGGATTCATGCTGACACAACACAAACAGCCGAGTCTCCACCTTCCCTCATTCCTCCACCCTAAATTTCAGGCAGAAAAACATGAATACAGATAAACTCAAAGTAGAACTGTGATTCAGCATCGGATTCAGGAATGATGGGAAGGGATGTGCAGGATCATCGGTTCAGCTTGCAGGCGCAGATACCCAACCACCACAAAAACACTTCCCAAATGTTTCCCTGCAGCTCCATTTAAACATCTGCAGGGCAAAGTTCATATTTCATGTTTTCATATCAATAGAACTTGAGAGGAATCATCAGCATCACGATGCAGATTAATGCTCCATCAGACACAGAGCTGCAAAGCAAACAGGTTTAAAGGTGACGACAGCTCAGGCTAAATGAAGTCAGTAAAGCTTTACGCACTCAGGTGAGCAGGTACAGGTTTGCAGCTTTGTGTCCGCAGTGTTCCTGAAGGTTTTACTGATGTTTGTCTCTTTGTTTTACTTTTGGAAAGATTTTTGCACATTTCTGTTGAATCTTTCTGCACGTGTTTAACAGAAAAAGGTGCTGATCAGAGGAAAAAGGCTCACATTTCTCCCTCGGGGTTTGCTCTCAGTTTAAAAGCTGAAAATGTACCCGTTTTCTGAAGGTGTGAGGAAGAGGAGCATGTGGACAGGGCCTCAGGAGTCAGACTGATGAAGTCAGAGTTCAGGGCGACGTGGTGGCGGTGAGGCCTCAAACAGCCCCCCTCCTGCTGGATGAAAGACGGCGTGTTCGAAGCTGATCTCAGAGCAGCGTTTACACTGAGTGCAGGTACGAACAAGAAAATCCCTGTTAAGTTTTCTTGTAGCACTTTGTTGTGAGCTGCATCGCCGCTGTGCAGAATGTGACGCCGCCACGAGGAAACCTGCAGCAGCAGCAGGAGAAGAAGAAGAGGGAACGTTTGTGACCGCGGTGGCTGTGAAGTCTGGGCCAGACCTAGAGGCTCCCACAGGGCCCCTGAGGTGAGCTTGGATCACTTTGTTTGACCTCTGACCTCAGCAGAGGAGGACGAAGGAATGACGCTCACTGTAGATCTGTGACACAGAGGAGAAGAAGAAGAAAGAGGATGAAAGAGACAGAGGAAGCAGCAATCACATGAAGACGACGTGATGTTTGACAGCTTCCGTGAAGCTTCAGACTGGAACCACAAACAGCAGATTTACTCTTAGAGAGCAAAGATCACCAGGAGGGATGGTGACTTCAAGGAATTAAACCGTGATTAAAAATAGAGACGGTACATTCATGTGGCTCCTCTGAAAAGGAAGCCTCAAATCAAAAGTGCCTGACTCCGTGGTATAATTCACAAACGCGCAGCTTAAATCCGATAACCCGTAAGCTGGAGAGGGAATGGCGTCTCACTAAGGTAGAAGATGCTCATTTGGCCTGGAAAAAGAGTTTGTTGCTCTATAAAAAAGCCCTCCGTAAAGCTAGGACATCTTACTATTCATCATTAACTGAAGAAAATAAGAATAACCCCAGGTTTATCTTCATGTTCGGCTGCTTTCAGCACTGCTGGTATTTGTTTAGACTCTTTGGCTCCAGTTGATCTTTTGGAGTTAACTTCAATAGTTACTTCCTCCAAACCATCAACATGTTTATTAGATCCCATTCCTACTAGACTGTTCAAAGAAGTCCTTCCATTAATTGATGCTTCAATCTTAAATATGATCAATCTGTCTTTATTAGTTGGCTATGTACCACAGGCCTTCAAGGTGGCTGTAATTAAACCGCTACTTAAAAAGCCATCACTGACCCAGCTGTCTTAGCTAATTATAGGCCAATCTCCAACCTTCCTTTTCTCTCCAAAACCCTTGAAAGAGTAGTTGTAAAACAGCTAACTGATCATCTGCAGAGGAACGGTTTATTTGAAGAGTTTCAGTCAGGTTTCAGAATTCATCACAGTACAGAAACAGCATTAGTGAAGGTTACAAATGATCTTCTTACAGCCTCTGACAGTGGACTCATCTCTGTGCTTGTCCTGTTGGACCTCAGTGCAGCTTTGATACTGTTGATCATAACATTTTATTACAGAGATTAGAGCATGCCATAGGTATTAAAGGTACTGCACTGCAGTGGTTTTAATCATATTTATCTAATAGACTCCAATTTGTTCATCTTCACACACTAAGGTTAATTATGGAGTTCCACAGGGTTCTGTGCTAGGACCAATTTTATTTACACTGTACATGCTTCCCTTAGGCAGTATTATTAGAAAGCATTGCATCATTTTTCATTGTTATGCAGATGATTCTCAGCTTTATCTATCCATGAAGCCAGATGACACACATCAGTTAGTTAAACTGCAGGAATGTCTTAAAGACATAAAGGCCTGGATGACCTCTAATTTCCTGCTTCTAAATTCAGATCAAACTGAAGTTCTTGTACTCGGCCCCACAAATCTTAGAAACATGGTGTCAAACCAGATACTTACTCTGGATGGCATTACTTTGGCCTCCAGTAACACTGTGAGAAATCTTGGAGTCATTTTTGACCAGGATATGTCCTTCAATGCACATATTAAACAGATATGTAGGACGGCTTTTTTACATTTGTGCAATTTCTCTTCATTGGCTCCCTGTTAAATCTAGAATAAAATTTAAAATCCTTCTCCTCACATACAAGGTCTTGAATAATTAGGCCCCATCTTATCTAAAAGACCTTATAGTACTATATCACCCCAATAGAGCACTTTGGTCTCAGACTGCTGGCTTACTTGTGGTTCCTAGGATACTTAATAGCAGATTGGGAGGCAGAGCCTTCAGCTTTCAGGTCCCTCTTCTGTAGAACCAGCTCCCAGCTTGGATTCAGGAGACAGATGCTCTAAATGATTATTAATCTCTGCCTCTCTTCCACAGCATGTCTTTTATCCTGTCTCCCTCCCCTCAGCCCCAACTGGTCACTGCAGATGACTGCCCCTCTATGAGCCTGGTTCTGCCGGCGGTTTCTTCCTGTTAAAAGGGAGTTCTTCCTTCCCACTGTCGCCAAGTGCTCTATGACCCCAATAGAGCACTTTGCTCTCAGAATGCTTGCTCATAGGGGGTCGTTTTGACTGTTGGGTTTTTTCTGTATTATTGTAGGGTCTTTACCTATAATACAAAGCATCTTGAGGCGACTGTTTGTTGTGATTTGGCACCATATAAATGAAACTGAATTGAATTGAAAAGTGTTTGAGTTGTTCATGTGTATTTTCCCCGAGTAAAAAACAGTAGAATCTATTCTAATGACAAATTCAATCACCTATAAAAGGCTTAAAGCTGTCTGTTGTGCTTTACAGTAAAAACTTGTTAAACAGCTGGTTTTAGTTTCAGGTTTTAAAGGAAACTTCGGGGCTGAGGCTTCCTCTGAGGGTCTGTTTACTTTTTAATTCATCTCTGTTCAGGAACTTGAGGAGCATCTGAGTCTAGTTCCACAGAAACTTCACCACTTCCACCAGTACAGCTCCATGTAGTAAAGCATGCACAGTTCGCAGTGTTCAGAGTACTGTTTGTCTCAAACTGAACACAGGAGGTTCCGCACTTCCTGGAAATGATGATTGCAGCACTTGATCACAGTTTGCAGTTGAATGAAAATAATTCAATAAACCAAAAGAGCAAGCTGAACTTTGAATGATGTCCACCCTCCAGGACTGTGGTCTGCTGGTTCAGCCGGGTCGCTCCTGCGGTCTTCAGCCCCACATCAGCTCCCAGAGTCCGCTTCACACCTGTAGCTCAGGACATGTCTCAGGTCTGAAGTCCAACTGTTGGACTGCTTCTTTAAGAACATACAACATCAGTTTAAAGTCATACGACTTCAGTTTATTTCTGCTGTTTTTACCTGACTCACCTGTGTGTCTCACCTGTTTCACAGGTCGGTGGATGGTTCCATGTCTCAGCTGTTCTGACAACAGGACATGTGATTGGAGGGAGGTTGCCTGGCAGCCAGATGGTTGTTATCACCCAATAGTAGACCACCCACTGCTGCAAGACTGTATGAGGGACAGGAAGGTAAAAGTCAGCCAATCGGCTGGTTTGAACTGGTCTGTCTTTAGTCTCAGAACTTCTCCAGTTTGTCGACAGTCATCCCGATGGAGGTGAGTCACCTGTCCCCTCATTTCTCCTCAGCTGTTATTTATCGGTGACTCAACCAATCGCGGGATGATGTATTTCCTGATGGAGAGGGTGAACTCCAGTCTGGAGGACTGGGGAAAGCTCATGACACGCTGGTCTACAGGAACCTGAATGGAGGACAGACTCTGGTCAGCTACTCATACTATCCTCAGTTCTGGCTGGAGAAAAACCAAAGACCCACATTCAGACAGGCTCTGCTACAACTGCTCACCAGGTGAGGTCCTGATAGTTCACCTATGAGGCAGGTTACATGAAGCTTTGGGCTTTGGTTGAATGCTGTTGAGATATTTTATTGATCTAATGGTGTTTCTTGTTGTCACCTGTAAAGGTCTCAGCCTCTGGTGAACTGTAACCAGACAGTTCTGGTGGTGGGAGGAGTTCAATGGCTCAACACCAATCACCTGAGAACAGTCAGAGAGGTGCTGGACAGGTGAGCAGACAGTGTAAAAACACTGTACGCATACAGTATAAACAAATATCACCTGCATACAGGGTTACACCAAGCTGGAATCTAAAGAACAGAGGACCTAACATTAATCCGTGTGGTACACCTGCTCAGGTTTTTATCTCACTGGGCAGTGCTGTATTTCCTGTAACATAAAACCTTTTCAGAGGAGATACTAACCCAGGGCTGAGGGTTCAGGATTAGCACTATTACTAAGGACAGGACTGTGGTTTCTCTGCTAACATGGGGTCACTTTTGTCCCTCCTCCTTCTCAGAGAATCTCTCAGCAACATCCTGGTGGTGGTCAAATCTTTAGGGATGGGCTTCCATCTTCCTGTAGATGGAATCAGATCTCTCAGTCTGGTAGGTTCCTGTTCCTGCTGAACATGATCCGTTCCATCAGAAGCATATCCTGTTCCTGCTTTTAATTCTGCTCTGCGGGAATTAAAACTGCTTTTATCAATCAATATTTCAGAAAGAGATACAGGACCTGTACAGAGAGAATGACAACATCATTGCCACAGCAAAGCATCATGGGTACGAAGTGATTGACACGTTCAGCATCACGATGGGTCGATATAAAGAATTCCTGCAGGGACGCTGTGCCTGCCACTTTCACGAGGTAATACAGCTTTATTTATCAGTAAACAATACATTTGAAACCTTAAATAATCCTGAGAGACACTTCAGCGTTTCCACATTTCCTTTAAAAAAAAGATTTCCTGCTTTAACATTCATCCATGCATCATCCATGTAGATGCTGAAAATGACAGCCTCAGCATTGCATTTAATCTATTATGAGACTCAACTGGTTTCTCTCAAAATGTAAATGAGCCCACCCACCACATTAATCATGCTTTTGTTCTGACATAATGCATAGAAACTGAAGACCTACTGTAACAGTATTTCCTGAAAGCCTTCTGTTGTCTGATCGTTACTTAATAACATTCAAATTTACATTTATTAGGTGGCTATGTACCACAGGCCGTCAAGGTGGCTGTAATTAAACCGCTACTTAAAAAGCCATCACTGACCCAGCTGTCTTAGCTAATTATAGGCCAATCTCCAACCTTCCTTTTCTCTCCAAAATCCTTGAAAGAGTAGTTGTAAAACAGCTAACTGATCATCTGCAGAGGAACGGTTTATTTGAAGAGTTTCAGTCAGGTTTCAGAATTCATCACAGTACAGAAACAGCATTAGTGAAGGTTACAAATGATCTTCTTACAGCCTCTGACAGTGGACTCATCTCTGTGCTTGTCCTGTTGGACCTCAGTGCAGCTTTGATACTGTTGATCATAACATTTTATTACAGAGATTAGAGCATGCCATAGGTATTAAAGGTACTGCACTGCAGTGGTTTGAATCATATTTATCTAATAGACTCCAATTTGTTCATGTAAATGGGGAGTCGTCTTCACACACTAAGGTTAATTATGGAGTCCCACAGGGTTCTGTGCTAGGACCAATTTTATTTACATTATACATGCTTCTCTTAGGCAGTATTATTAGAAAACATTGCATACATTTTCATTGTCATAGCTGGCGTTTTTATCAGAAAACTGTGACAGGTTCTAAAACTAAGCACTTTTCTGATATTATTGCTTCTTGCTGTCACAATCCTCATGTTCTTTTTAAAATGGTAAATTCTGCTTTAAATGCACTACAATCATCTTGCCTGGAGAGCTTGATTGAATTGCGTGAGAGCATCATGAGCTTTTTTTTTATCAATATTGTTGCTACCATTAGGGCCCTCAATAGTTCTCCCTCTTATGACCTCTCTATCTCTGTCACATGCCCAGATATCTGACAGATATCATTGGCCATAAGAAGCCTACTGGGTCTCCAAATGACCCCATTCCACCTCATCTTTTTAAAGATCCTTTCCACCTTGGCACCATATGTGCTTAATATTATTAATGGAAGCTTGGAACGTACATGCCGTAGTGCAGTGGTGACCCCACTTATTAAAAGACCTGGCTTAGACTTGTATAAAAGTTTCAATTTTAGGCCGAGCTCCAAACTCCCTTCTCTTTCTAAAATTTTAGAGAAAATTGTTTACTGCCAGCTGAGCTCATTTTTAAATAAGCATGACACCCTGGAGGTGTTCCAGTCTGGTTTTAAATCCCGTCACAGTACTGAGTCAGCACTGTTGCGGGTTTTTAATGACATTCTTTTATCCACTGACTCTAGTCACTGTGTTGCCTTGGTCCTATTGGACCTAACAGCGGCCTTCGATACAGTGGACCATCAGATTCTTCTGTCTCATCTGGAAAACTGGGTGGGCATTAAGGATGTTGTTTTAGATTGGTTCAGATCCTACCTATCAGAGAAGTTTTTGTGTTTGTATTGGTGCTGTTGAATCTCGTGCTGTGCTCCTTACATGTGGGGTGTCTCAAGGCTCTATACTTGGCCCTCTTCTTTTCTCTCTGTACCTACTTCCAATGGGATTAATTTTTAGGAAACATGGCAATGCATTCCACTTTTATGCTGATGTCAAATTTATGTGTCACTGAAGCAGCAAAATGCATATCCTGCAAACCATCTTTTAGAGTGCATTGGAGATATCAAGGCATGGCTGTCCACAAACTTTTTCACCTGAATGATAAAAAGACTGAGGTCATGTTGTTTGGGTCTAGTTACACCTCCAAAATTAATGTTGATCTGGGTCCTGTGAGTCAGCATCTGACACTGACAGCAATAAACCTGGGTGTAAAACTGGACAGTGACCTTAAACTTGATGCTTAAATTAAGTCAGTAGTCAAGTCCAGCTTTGATCAATTAAGGCAATTGACCAAGGTGAAGCCATTTTTTTTCACTGCATCACAGATTTTAATCCATGTTTTTATCACAACTCATTTAGACTACTGCAGTGCACTTTATGTTGGGCTGAACCAGACACTGCTTACCCGATTGCAGATGGTGCAAAATGCTGCTGCTCAGCTTTTAGTCTGTGTCAAAAAATCTGAACACATTACAGCGATTTTAGCCTCACTTCATTGGCTCCCGGTTCCTTTTAGGATTGATTTTAAAATTGTTTTATCTGTTTTTAAATGTCTTCATGGCCTGGCCCCACCGTATCTAACCAGCTACACCTGTACGCCTCTTCACACTCACTCAGGTCAGCTGATCTGTCACTGTTGGTTATCCCAAAGACTAAGAGGAAGCTGAGAGGTGACCGCGCCTTTTCAGTCGCTGCTCCAAATCTGTGGAATGACCTGCCTTTGTACATCAGGCTGATTCTGCTTTTAAATCCTCACTTAAAAAACATTTTAGCTTTAACTCAGTCTGAGATGTTGGGTGTTTATAGTTTTAACCACTTTCTTAGTAGGTAGTTTAAACCTGCTTGCTCTTAATTGTATACAGCACTTTAGCTAATGGCATTGATTTTAAAGTGCTTTATAAATAAAGTTGAGTTGCAGTGATACCCAGCTTTATCTATCCATGAAGTCAGATGACACACATCAATTAGTTAAACTGCAGGAATGTCTTAAAGACATAAAGGCCTGGATGACTTCTAATTTCCTGCTTCTAAATTTGGATAACATGACCTGATGTGAAGTCTACCAAAACAGAAAAAACAGATGCAGTCTAAAACCAAACATGGAGAAAGAGCTCAGTTAGACCCGGGACAAAACCAGAACCTCTGGATGGAGGTCTGAGGACCTGAGAGCTGATGTTCTGCTCTCTCCTGTTTTCGCAGGTGGAGAAATTTTGGTCCATGAAGCTTCCAAATGACATAACATCCACCGCCAACACGACCAGAACCGATAGAACTGAACCTGCACTCATCAGCCAATCAACCATGCCGGACATGGAACAGGAGGTGGGGTCTAAATCCCCAAACTATCACGTGAGAGGACCAGTGAACCAGGTGTACTCTGAGATCCTTCTGAGCCGCCTGTGTGCCACAGCCAGAAACTGAACACCTGAGAAAAGACACGTCCTGAGGGAGAGTCACCTGTCCTCTCCAGGATGTGGGCTTAAGGTTAGGGTTGGGGGTGCGGGGGACTCGGAGGTGGATTCTTCAGAATAAACATAAGCTTCACTGTGTACAGCCATCACTGTGCAGCTCATCCTCTGAACTATAAACAGGAGCAGAAGTTCCTAAACACCAATCAGAGGAGACACTGAAGGTCTCCAGACTCAGCTGGTTTCTGCTGGTTTCACAGGTTTTTCAGAACCAGAAAGATCCTCCAGAGTAATCCTCTAATCCTCGAATGCAAGCTAACTCTTATAACTTTCAAACACAGACTGTTTATAATTACATTAAAATACTTCAAAAGACTCCAGCAGTGGTACCTGTCAGTCAGAGAGGCCACACCCCTAATAATGCAAGCAGGTGAGTTATAGAAACATCCTCCCCCATACAGCTGTTATAGTATTAGCTACTGAGACCAAAGCAGTTTCTGTATCAAGCTGTAAACATGTTTATTTCTGCTGGAAAGTTTAAACATAGGAGTCTATGGGGACTGTCACCGTGGCGCCTCTGCTGGACGTCAGAGGAACTGCAAGAAGCGCCTGGTTTGTCATGCACAGCAGCTTCTTCCTGTGTTTGTGACAGCTGAGCGAGATGTTTCCTGTCTGATCGCTGACGTTCTCGAACCCGAACCCTGCTGCATGTCCGTATGTTTCTGTTTACCTCACTCACTGATTCTGTGTCTCATCTCTTTTAGCACCAAAGAATCGATGAAAACTGAAGCGTCTTATGTGACTCTGCTTATATTTCTATATTTTTCTACAGATGTTTATTGTGCCTTTTTACAAGCTGAAAATAGAATATATGAATATTTATGATTGTGATGATTCTGTTCTTTATAAAAGTTATGAAAGCAAAAAGAGTTTTTAATGCTGAACTGTGAAAATATTCATAACCAAACTGTTTCCTCCTCCTCCTCTCTCACTCAGCTTCTTAAACACAGACTCACTTATTACATTTAATAAAACATGACTTACAAAACTCATCTTTTTGTTATTATTGTCATTACCATCTGTGACTTCATTGGGGCAGTTTTTAGCTTGTTGAATCATTTTTCTCCTGATTCAGCTGCACGCCTGGAGGCCCGCAGAGGCGGGAAAAGGTGGGAAGTTGCTTTCAGAGAGTTTCTTTGTATTTTAGGAACTTGGTGAAAATTTGTAGTATCTCATTAGGATCAAATGTGTCTGTCACATTTTAGAAAACAACAGTATTAAAATGATCGATATTTGAATGCAGTTTGGTGTTCTGGTGTACTGAACGCCCACTGCAGACCCACTCCAGCACCAACACTGATAAAAGAAGAATATTTATAACCATCAGTCATCAGAAATCCAACAAAGAAAATCAAATCAGTGTTCATATATTTAACTTTTAGTACACATCTGTGGGAGTCTTTGAGTTTTTGAGTTTGACTCCTGAGCCAAACCTCATTAAAAAATGTGACACTCAGAGATCAAATGTCAGAAAGGAGTTTTTATCATGAAGCCTCTCACCAAGCCGGCCAATTAGAGCGCAGCTCTGACGTCAGCTGCTGAGCCCTGAGCTGGTCCAATGAGGACCGTGTGGGACTCGGATTGATTCAGACTGCTGCTCCTTCTCCTGCACATCGAGAAGAGCAGCGTTGCAGGAGCACCCCATCACCTGATCATCGGGATTAATGAGCCTGCTCCGGGACCGGGCCGCTTTCACTATGCAGAGCTGAACAGGGATGGAGACGCGGAGCTGTGGAGTCCGACACATGTGCGCTCTGACTCTGCTGCTGGTGTGCGTGTGTCCGCTGTGCTGCAAAGGCAGCTGGATGTAAGTATGAGCGGAAACACACACGCGCACACGCACATCCAGCGCGTTTTAAACGTTTAGTTTAGTTTCAGCTTCCATCCGTGTGTGCGACAGAAACTCTCCTCGAAATAAAAGTTTGAAACTGAAAGTTTTTCCCAGCGCTTTCGTGCCAAATGCGCGCTGGCACAGAGCCACCAGACTCCGGCGTGAAATCCACATTCTTATGGAGATGAAGCTCCCGGAGGGTCGTGCAGAGCCAGCTGGCTGCGTGTCTGTTCGTGAGGTTTAAGCGAGTCCGAGAAGCCAAAGTGCGCCGGAGAAAAAGTGAATTTAACGGGTCAGTCCTCATCTGTCTCATACATATACTATATATATATATATATATATATATATATATATATATATATATATATATATATATATATATATATATATATATATTGCAGGACGATGCTGGTGCGCGCGTAAAAAGGACGCCGACACAGAGTCCGGTCTTCGCTCTGTGATCCTGTCACTTACACTGAAGCTCATTTACCTGCACAAATCTTTACGTCACTGATTTGTTTTCCTGGTTTTTGGTTCGGAGCTTTAACGCGCTCATTTCCAAGTTAGCATCCAAGGAGCCAAACTGTTGAATCTAATCCGAATCAACAGCGACGGAAGCCGCGATTTAATCCGGCGCACATCCGACTGAATGTGGGTTTTTATAAAATGTGCTAATGAGGTCTGAGCCGCTAAAATCCAATAAAAGTAAAATAACTGTCCAGATCACCTTTGCAATGAGGATGATCTCCTCCAAACACATATTCCGATTTAAATGCGGAGGCCTCGGCAAAAATTGACCAACATAAGGCGAATAAATCTGCAGATTCCATAACACCGCATGAAAAACATGCGTGTTCTGACGACTACATATGTACACAAACACACACACACACTAAATAGTTTCAGAATTTGTGTGTAAGGTTTAAGCAGCTCTGATTTATAAACTGTCAGGTTTTCTAATGATGCCTCATAATTTAATCAAATTCAACTAAATTAAACTGAACTATATCAAATCCGATTAAATTAAATGTAAATAAATTAAATTAAAGATAATATAATTAGAGTAAATTGAAACAAACTAAATTAAATCTTTTTAAATGAAACTAAATTAAATGAAATTAAATCAGTCTTTTGTTATCGGAGTGGTCTGCTGTATCTTAGTTCTTCTTTCTGCTGCCATTGAAAGAAGTCTGACGATTTCTGTCAGAGCTGACCCTCCCGGGCTACTGTCCACAGGTGGCTCGGTGTAACCTCTCCAGGAGCGGTAGAGAAGCTGGGCTGTTCCAACCTGCCGCTGAGCCCCAGGCAGCGTGAGCTGTGCCGGCGGAGGCCCTTCCTGCTGCCCAGCATCCAGGACGGAGCGCGTCTCGCGGTGGCCGAGTGTCAGAGCCAGTTCAGGCATGAGCGCTGGAACTGCTCCACCAACCAGGAGCCACACGTGTTTGGGCACGAGCTCACGAGTGGTCAGTAAACTCACCTTCACTCAGAAAACAAAGAGTTAATCCAGGGGCAGTTTCTCACTTCTAGTTTCTTTGAAGTCAGAAAAAATCCCAAGGCATGACACAGGTCAGCAACACCGAAGATTGCATCATCATCATCATCATGACCACCTAACCCACCGTCCTCTGTAGCAGGATGTGATGCTCAGGTCAGGTTAACACTGGAGGAGGAGGAACTCACTGGCAGGTCCAAGTTCAGTTGAGTCAGGAGATCACCATCACTGAGTCAGGAGGTCACCATCACAAGATCAGGATGTCACCATCACACGGTCAGGAGGTTACCATCACAGGGTCAGGAGGTCACATCACAGGGTCAGGAGATCAACATCACATGGTCAGTAGGTCATATCATTGAGTCAGGAGGTCACATCACAGGGTCAGGAGGTCACCATCACAGGGTCAGGAGGTCGCCATCACAGGGTCAGGAGATCACCATCACAAGGTCAGTAGGTCATATCATTGAGTCAGGAGATCACATCACAGGGTCAGGAGGTCACCATCACAAGATCAGGATGTCACCATCACATGGTCAGGAGGTTACCATCACAGGGTCAGGAGGTCACATCACAGGGTCAGGAGGTCACATCACAGGGTCAGGAGATCACCATCACAAGGTCAGTAGGTCATATCATTGAGTCAGGAGGTCACATCACAGGGTCAGGAGGTCACCATCACAGGGTCAGGAGGTCGCCATCACAGGGTCAGGAGGTCACATCACAGGGTCAGGAGATCACCATCACAAGGTCAGTAGGTCATATCATTGAGTCAGGAGATCACATCACAGGGTCAGGAGGTCACCATCACAAGGTCAGTAGGTCATATCATTGAGTCAGGAGGTCACATCACAGGGTCAGGAGATCACCATCACAGGGTCAGGAGGTCACCATCACAGGGTCAGGAGGTCACATCACAGGGTCAGGAGGTCACATCACAGGGTCAGGAGATCACCATCACAAGGTCAGTAGGTCATATCATTGAATCAGGAGGTCACATCACAGGGTCAGGAGATCACCATCACAGGGTCAGGAGGTCATCATCACAGGGTCAGGAGGTCACCATCCCAGGTTCAGGAGATCACCGTCACTGAGTCAGGAGATCACCATCACAAGGTCAGTAGGTCATATCATTGAGTCAGGAGGTCACATCACAGGGTCAGGAGGTCACCGTCACAGGGTCAGGAGGTCACCATCACAGGGGACAGCTTATTCAGTGTCAGGACACCAGGAGCGCGTTCCTGAAAGTCCTCCCTGGATCTAACTGATGGGTTTTCAGCTCCTTGAGGCATCTCTTGCTGTGATTCTAGATAGAAAATGGAATTGAATTAATTTGTGACATATGACTGATCCTGAGATGAGGCTGAACTCTTTGTGAACCTGACAGTCTGCCTATGTTGGTCTGATTTCTCATAATTTTCCGATTGGTGCATACATTTCACCAGCAAGCAGAAAATGAGGTGACTCATAACATCCTGGAGGATGACGCTGATGGCCTACTCTCTGCACTGAGGGGCCTGCTTCACCTGAACACTGCGGTGCTCAGGAGATGCAATATGATTGAAATTACAGTACATGTTCTGCTTAAACATGTTGGTTCAGCTTCTACTCTGAGATTCAACTCTATTAGATTTCTGTGTAAATCTAAAGTTTGGAATCACAAAGTCTGCATTTTTGTTCTGAATGATAATCAGCAGAACATCCGATAATAAAATTCTTCAGTTTGGAGCAGCTGCTGACACCTGGTTTATACTTCACTGTCACATACTCTCACCTGTATGAGGTGTTTTTTTTCTGTGGGGTTTGAGGAGTCCACTCTGCCCTCTGCAGGTCAAACACAGTCCCTGTTAAAAAGCCCATCCTGCAGACCAAGATGGCGGCTTGAGCAGACGCTCCTTTTCAACCTGTTGCGCCAAACTTGCTAGATTCACTGGAAATCCCTCAACTAAAGGCTACACACTTATTAATATTCTTTTAAACTTCCCTTCACTTCCTATTTCGCCAGAAGGGATCCCTTGTAAAGAACCAGCCCACAGAAAGCCCTTGTTGTACAAGGTGAGGAGAAAAGTGTCAATAATTCCGACATTATTAAAACTCTGTCCAAGCTGATCAACACTCATTTTGACATTGTAGAAAGGATGGTCAGCGACAATGCACTAAAAATCGATTGACTTTGCTTTTGAGGAAATTAAAGATGTGAAGAAAAGGGTCAATACGATTGATGGTCTAAAATTGATGGTCTAAATAAATTTCCCAGTGCAATTATCATTATTGGAGGTATTTTAACATGATATTAGATAATCAACTGGACGAATGACCACCTCAAGCTCATGATTCAAACACTCTCCTTAAATTATTCATACAGAGATACAATTTAAAGGATGTATGGAGAGAAAAATTTCCATTGGAGTCTACTTTCACCTGAAGTAATAATGATGAGTCCAACAGTATCGTTAGTATCTGACTGCTTAAAAGCCAATAACATCATTGTCAATATTCTTCCTACTCTGCTCACAGATCATAAAGCAGTATATCTTACAATAAATCACTGTGATAGACATTTACAGAATAGGAAAGCCTACTGGATCCTAAACAATTCCTTACTTAGACTCAGTACAACAAAAAGTCTCTTAGACACTTAATCTGAATGAAATTTACAAAAATAGGGTAGATCAAAATTAAAATGGTTAGAAGAGGGTGAGAGTAACTTCTCTTATTTATTTTTTTCAATTGGAAAAGCAAAAAAAAAAAGAAATCCAATACACTTCAAGAGTTAAACACAGAAGGGCAAGTATCCTCTGACCCAAAAATGATTGCAATGTCTGCTCGTTTTACAGTAAACTTTATGCTCTCAATCACCCAAACAGAAACCCCAAACCTTTCTTGAACTCTGTTAATACACAACATATACTTGATTCTGAACTTGAGATTTGCAATTTTACACTAACAATGAATGAAATACTTTTTTCTATAAATCATTTAAAAAATAACAAATCCCCTGTGTGAGATGGGTTAAAAGGGGAATTCTACAAGCAATTTGGTGATCAACTTGCTCCTTTTCTCGGCAAAGTTTTCTGAGAGAGCATTGAAAAAAGGCACTCTCAGATTATTACCTCATACCTAAGTCCAAATAAGACAAATTAGTCATTGATAACTGGCATCCTATATGTCTCTTAAATAATGATTATAAAATCCTGGCATCAGTATTTGCAAAAATACTTAAATCAGTACTAAGTTCAATTATTGTAGAAACACAATCTGGATCCATGCAAAATAGACACATTTCCAATAATATACAACTCGTCCTCGATATTCTAGACTATTCAGAATTAATTACTGTTAATAGTGTCATACTCTTCTTAACTTTTACAAAGTGTTTGATTCCATTAATCACAACTTTATCTTCAGCTGCCTTGATAAATTTGGATTTGGTCCTTTTTTCTGCAATACAAATAAAACATTATATAATGACACTAAGTGCTCTGTCAAATTTAAAAAATGGTAGGTTCAGTCTATATCAAGGAATCAGGCAGGGTTGCACAATTTCCTCTTATCTCTTTCTTTTAGCCACTCAAATTCTTGCTGACTACATTTCTGCAAATCAGCTAAAGGGTATTTATGTGCAAAAGTATGGCTCCATTATAACAGCTGCTTTTCCACAGCTGTGCTTTGCATTGTCACGGTTACTAGGTGACATGAGCTACGCTGAGGTGAGGGCAGGCGATGCTGATATGAAGGCTGGACCGTCCAATTTCACAGCTGCTCACTTTCAGACTTTGCGGTCCTCGTGGGCCTATGTAGACCGGGTCCTTTGCAGGATGCGGCCCCTGAATTTGGACACAGCTTACGTTAAACCATATGTCAGACACTGGAGTGCATTTTTTTGTCCAGTAGAGGGCAGTGTTGACCCTGAAAAATGAGAGGTTCTTCTCCTGTTAATGATTCTGTGCTCATTTCGCCTTACCTGCCTTTACGGTTCATAGGATTATGATAAGACTGTGAGGCATGCTAAATAGACATTGCTTAGTTAAAAGTGATCTTTGAATGGTTACCTTTTGTACCTATTTCAGAACCACATTTCTATTGGTCAGCCCAAGTGTGTGCTTATTGTGTGGCAACGGAAAATAAAGTTCTAACCTGATGTGACATCATCTCATGTCTCTGACCAGACTGTATTACAAGGGGACAGCATTCTTACGATGTTTGAGAAATACTGGGTTAGTGTGTCTGCTATAACAGTCCCTGCATGATGCAGCTGTGGTGTTAGACGGTTAGACAGCCTGATGGACAGCTGGATGTCTATGTTCAAACTACTTCATGTCAGCAGAAGGCCGATGACAAATGGCAAGTAAACGTCAGCACAAAGAAGCTTAAAGCATGTTTAAACTTCATGTTCAGAGCAGCAGAGGAAAATGATGAAAGCTTAAAGCGTGTGAAGCACCTGTCTCTGATAATAACTTTTAATGAGTGCACAACATGTGGGGTCAGAGGTCGCCTTTGGTTATGACACTGAGGGACTTTAAGACTGAAATCAGCTTTTAAAGGAATGCCAACAGCTGATCCTGCCTCAGTCACTGACCTTTAAACTCATCACAGATAAAACAATTCAACTCTCAGCAACACGTTTTCCTTCAGTTTACAGTTTCAGTCCCACAAACCATTAAATTCTGCTCTGCAGTTCCTGTCTCAGTGCTGTCTTTAGCACTGTTAGCAGCCTTATTGATAAATGACTTCTTCATTTACTCACTTACAGCTCAGCTGAATCTGTCCTGATTGTATTTACTAGAAGAATAAAATTACTTTATTTTCCTGAACGTTTACAAAAACTAAAAATTGAAACTCACTGTTTGAATGATGATAAAAATCCAGCAGGATTTTGGCTCCGTGGGTCTCAGAACCGCTGCTCTTTAATCACATTACAGGGATGCTCATGTGTGATTCTCAGAGCATTGAGAAGCAGGAAGAAATCAGCAGGACGTGAACGCTGCCTGATCACATGATTCAAGGCCGGAAGCACGTCAACAAGCCAGGAAGTGAAGAACCTATGATGTGTCCTTTCATTCTTTACCAGAATAAAACATCCACCCACCATCCATCCATCCACCCATCCATCTAGGATGTAGGAGTGTGAGCCAATCAGGTGAATTTTACCTGAAAGGACTTCACCTGTCCTTTTGGAATAAAAGATTAAAAACAGCTGAAGTGTAACCAGCACAGAGAGATTCTGGTAAAAGCAGATGATGTGTTAGTGTGAGAACCTGAAAGGAGGTTCTACCTGAAAGCTCTGAAGGGTCATTTGAAGCAGGTGACCTCTTTTAAGAAAACAAAGGTGAAATATCTAAAAAGATAAAAACAGCTGAAGTTTAACCAGCACAGAGAGATTCTGGTCAAAGCAGCTGACCCGCTATTTTAAAATGAATTTGGTCATGTCTGTTTTTTCCACTCTGTCCCTTGCAGGAACCAAAGAAACTGCGTTCATCTATGCAGTGATGGCGGCAGGGCTCGTCCATGCCATTACGCGCTCTTGCAGCCAGGGCAACATGACGGAGTGCGGCTGCGACACTCGGCTGCGGGACGGCGGCTCGGCATCAGAGGGCTGGCATTGGGGTGGCTGTTCAGATCACATCCAGTACGGGACGTGGTTCAGCCGCAAGTTCATCGACAACACTGCAAAGAACACGTCGATGAGCCGTGGAGGGTACACACTGAGCACCATGAACCAACACAACAGTGAGGCCGGACGACAGGTGAGCATCTGAGCACCTTCAACTGAAACAAGCAAAGACAGCAAATCTAAAGAAGGTAGTGCTGAGTCGGACTAACTTCCTGTTTGCATTCTCCAGGCAATCGACAAGACAATGTCCACAGACTGTCGCTGTCATGGCATCTCCGGTTCCTGCGCAGTGAAGACATGCTGGAGGACGATGGCGCCATTCGAGCGCTTCGGTACGTATCTGAAGGACAGGTACGAGCACAGCATTCAGGTGACGGAGCGATCGAGGAGGAAGATGAGAAGGAAGGACCAACACCGCCTCCATGTGGACAAACATCAGCTCATCTTCTTCAACAAGTCTCCAAACTACTGCCTGGAGGACCGACGGCGGGGTGTCGCAGGTACCAGAGGGCGTCGCTGCAACCGGACGTCCAAGGGGCCGGACGGCTGCAACCTGCTGTGCTGTGGTCGAGGATACAACACACATGTGGTCAGACACATCCAACGCTGCGAGTGCAAGTTTGTGTGGTGCTGCTACGTCCACTGCAGGCACTGCGAGAGCATGAACGACATGCACACATGTAAGTAACACAGCTACAGGGAAAGGGCCAACATCACAGCTGTAAATACCAACAGCACACCTGGAAAACATGTGGAATAGGTAGCACACCTGAAGGGACCTCAGCATGATACCTGGTAACAGAAGAACACCTGGAAAAGGCAACAGCACATCTGGAAATGAAAGATTTCTGAAAAGAGACAAAAAGCACATCTGGAAATAAGAGTTGGATCAAACTTGAACATCTGGAAACAAATGGAGGACTCCTGAGCATCAGATATGGACAGAGGTCTTCCTTGACCCAATCAGATACACAGAGAAACCACAGAAGATGACAGCTGCGAACAGAGCAGAAAATCGATAAGCACGCTGTGAATCTAAGAGGACTGAGCGTGAAGGTGAAGCTGTGGATTTACCTGTCGAGAGGGTGAGGAGCTTGCTGCTGCTGCTCCATATAGACAGGAGCCAGTTGAGACATCTGACCTGGATGTCTCCTGCATGCTTTCTAGGTGAGGCATTTCATTTTCATCTGTGAGGAGACCCCGGGGCAGACCCAGGACATGCTGGGGAGTCAGTAAATCAGTCTGGCCTTGACTCATCTGGTCCTGAACTACAAGAAAGATGAAATGCTGAATTAGCCAAAAATCAGCTGCCAGGTGTCAGTTTTTCAAAGCAGAGTCTGAGATTCAGCAAGAAGATTTCACTGCCTGAGTGTTTTCAGAATTTCCAGCTGTTTCAGGCTGGACTGAACTTCTCCGAAGCGATGTTTCCGAAACTCAGAGCTTCACCTGGAGAATGAGGACTGCTGCCACAGACTGAATCTGAAGATATGAGTAAAGCGTTTAGATGAACAGAGATCAATGACTCCTCATTATCTGATCATTTCTGCAGCCCACAGGCTGATTTTATATTTTGGAATTCATAATATTTATGTGTAAATCATTTTAAGTTGATTTTTTTGGCCTGCTAAAAGAACCAAAGTGACGTAAGGAGGTGAAACGATCCTGTAAATATGGATGTGAAGAGTTCTTTGTTCGGTTTCCTTTTTGTCAAACTTTATTAGCAAAAACACAAAAACAACAAAACATAGTGCTATAAGTGTGTTTGAAGGTGCCGCACAAATAAAGTTTATTATATTTTGACTAATAAAAAATGAAATGCCTGAAACAGAACATGTAGACCGAGTCTCTGTGAAAGTGTTTCATTCAGGGCCTCTTTAGTTTGCAGCTGTTCTTCAGCTGTTCTGTTGCTGTGCTTGGATCATCGTCCTGTTGGTGAGCCAGTTTGGTCCCAGCTTCAGCTGTGGGACAGACGGCCTCACATGTGCCTCTGAATACTTTGGTATAGAGAGGCGTTCATGGTCCACTCAGTGACTGCAAAGAGCCCAGTTCCTCTGTCCTCCTCCACTGTGCTGACAGCTGCTCTGAGGTGTTGGTGCTGATGTGCATCATTGAAAAACATCTGCACTTTGGTCTGTTTGATCCAGAAGTCTTTGTGGTTTGTTCAGATGCAGCTTTTCAAACTTCAGCTGTGCTGCCATGTTCTTTTAGAGAGAAGAGGCTTTCTCCTGCAGCCCCTCCTAACAAGCCGTACTGGTTCAACCTGTTTCTAACTGAACCGTCATGAACTTTAACCTTTAACATACTGACTGAGGCCTGTAGAGTCTGAGATGGAGCTCTTGGTTTTGAGTGTTGCATGCTCTGATCTTGGGGTGAATTTTCCGAGATGTCCACTCCTGGGAAGATTGAGGCATTATGTTAGCACACATCAGAATGCTGCAGACTTGCAAACTGCCAAAACTTCTGCTTTTCTAGAAGGGCTCACACTCATCAATTAAGGGCTCATTGATTAATCGGTGTATTGATTAGCAGCACCTGGCTGCTACTTGCCTCCTGTGGAAGCAGTAAGAGTTGACTTTGTTTTTGCCCTGCTGGAGCTGATCATGGGGTCTGAATACAAGGATGACTTCTAAGTCAGAAAGGTGTAGCCTTAAAGCTACACTGTCTCTAACATCCAGCAGGGGGCGACTCTTCTGGTCTGATTGCATAGAAGACTATGAGAAAATTACCCTCCTGCTTTCCTGACCTCAGAGCTCAGTAAACTCTTTCCTGATGTGTTTATAATCCCAGTTTCAGGTCTCCTTGAATAAAACCTGAAGTTCATGTTGGAGTTATGTTCCCAACAGAGTTACAGAGGAGGGGACTGGATTTACCATGTGTGCCTCAGGAAAACTATTTAAGCTTTGTACTTTTAAAAATTTGTAATGTTTGAGTGATGCTGTGGTATGCTTTGAACCATTTGGGACACACCTTCAGACCTTCAGATGTGGCTGCAGGGTTCAGTTGGAGGTGTAGGCTGTGGTCCCGCTCCAGCTGCTGAGTCAGAGGGGGTCCTCACAAAGACAGGCGTGTGTGTTATCAGCAGTGTGTGATGACGGGGCAGAAAGTTTCGGGAAACAGAGAAAACATGTTCTTATTTACGCTCCAGGATTTCCTGCCATTCACACAGCAGATCGCTGAACAGGGTCCACCAGGCACAGGTCGAGGGATCCGTGGGGTCACGGGTCAAACTCAGGCTCCTGTTTTGATCACGAGTCCTTCTGCTGCACTCAGCTTCTCATGTCAGCAAGCAGAAATCAAACATCTACATTTCTGTTCACATTTACATGTTCATATGCACAGAAAACATAAGCACACAGGTTCACCATGCCCTCTGGAGGGCGTTGCGGCACATATGTGGTCACTTCAAACTCACTGACCTCAAACTAAAACCCGGAAAACTGTTTGAAGCGTGCTCTTGATCTTACAGGACAAATGTAGTTTTTCTCGATTGTTTACACACAAATACTGGTACTTGAGACACAATGACCACAATGTGTAACTCATGCACCAACCCCCTGAACCAATTCTGCTAAACCATAAGCACAATTCCTGCTTTACACTGAAATTGCACTTCTAAAACACACTTTTTTCAAAACACTACACACAATTTTCTGCATTTGGCACAATTTTTGTGAAGAGTTAATTGCCCTGCTATGCACACTGACTCATCACATGGGCCTGTCACACAGTTTTACAACTGAACATGGTCCTAGAAAATAATGCCATAACACTACGGCAAATACAAAGAAGAAAAATAGAGAACAATGAGATATTTCAAAATATTGACAGAGTAAGCTTATCAACGCTGGACCGTGTCTATAATCTGAGGATGAAGCAGGTCTACAGGGTGCCATCTGAACACAATTCAGAAAGCGTCAGAGAATTGCAATATAGCTATGTGCAAGTAAGTCCTATACAATCCCATAATTGATGCATCCTCTCAACACTATATGAATTATACAAATTTCAGTACTGTAATCATAATGATTGTGCTTCACAATAGTGGCCACTCCATGTATATTTCTGATATTGTCATGTGTGTTACAGAGACTCCTTGGGCTAGAGGTGGCTGCAGTGGAGCACCAGTTCTCTCACTGATGAGGTTGGATTCAACCTCACAAAAAGACAAGGGAGGGGAAGGAATATCGTCAGCCAGTGTGGAGAGAACATCACAATGTGTGCAGCAATTACCCTGCACAGCACACCCATTCCCCAGATCCGACAGACGGCCCAAAGCAGCTCAAGTACGTTGTCATTTGGAACAATGCAAGTTTCCAGCGGGCTGCTCTGGTTCGTGACTGGTTCAGTGCCCACCCACACTTTCCAGTTTATGTCCCTCCATATTCTCCATTCCTCAATCCTATTGAGGAATATTTTCTGCCTGGAGATGAAGAGTATGACTTAAAGCCACAAACAGGTATACCCCTTCTCCAAACTATGGAAGATGCATGAGGAGATATAGCTGTTGATGCTTTTCGTGGCTGGATTCGCCATGCTAGACGATATTTCCCCCACTGCTTGGCCCGGGAAACCATTGCTTGTGATGTGGATGAGGTGCTGCTCTATAAGTTTTCTCTATGCGGGCTTTCATATGTCTTGCACTGAGGAGAGGCTTCCGTCGGGCCGCTCTGCCATAAAGCCCCGACTGGTGGAGGGCTGCAGTGATAGTTGACTTTGTGGAACTTTCTCCCATCTCCCTACTGCATCTCTGGAGCTCAGCCACAGTGATCTTTGGGTTCTTCTTCACCTCTCTCACCAAGGCTCTTCTCCCACCATTGCTCAGTTTGGCTGGACGGCCAGGTCTAGGAAGAGTTCTGGTGGTCCCAAACTTCTTCCATTTAAGGATTATGGAGGCCACTGTGCTCTTAGGAACCTTGAGTGCTGCAGAAATTCTTCTGTAACCTTGGTCAGATCTGTGCCTTGCCACAATTCTGTCTCTGAGCTCCTTGGGCAGTTCCTTCCACCTCATGATTCTCATCTGCTCTGACAGCACTGTGAGCTGTGAGCTCTCATATAGACAGGTGTGTGCCTTTCCTAATCAAGTCCAATCAGTTTAATTAAACACAGCTGGACTCCAATGAAGGAGTAGAACCATCTCAAGGAGGATCAGAAGAAATGGACAGCATGGGAGTTAAATATGAGTGTCACAGCAAAGGGTCTGAATACTTATGACCATGTGATATTTCACTTTTTCTTTTTAATAAATTTGCAAAAATTTCTACATTTCTGTTTTTTTCTGTCAAGATGGGGTGCTGAGTGTACATTAATGAGAAATAAAATGAACTTTTTTGATTTTAGCAAATGGCTGC
Source organism: Pterophyllum scalare (assembly GCA_024447675.2). NCBI lineage: Eukaryota > Metazoa > Chordata > Actinopteri > Cichliformes > Cichlidae > Pterophyllum > Pterophyllum scalare. The sequence goes on from JAMQGT020006565.1 coordinate 83,187, forward strand.
AATGAAACAAAGAGTGAAATACTTTCCGTACCCACTGTACAAACATACACACAATTTTGCTGTTTGCAGTAATGTGTGTGTGCGCCTCTGCCATGGAATGTACTCAATAATGAGGGTAAGAAACTGCAACAATGCCCCCCGTTGTCCAGAGGGGAATAGGAAAGGACGCAGGGGACCCGGGCCATCCACAGCCCACTAGGAGCTCAGAAGACCTGAGGCCACACATCCTGATGGCAACCATGTGCACACCCCAGAGGAGGGAAACAAGGAGACCCCAGATGGAGCCCCCACGGCCAAAGGGCAAGAGTCCAGAGAGCCAGAGGCAATAAGCAGCCCACCTCCCCCGCAGGCCGGCACCCCCAGCACGAGCCGAGCATGCAGCCCCAGAGGCCCCAAGCGCCCGAGAATGGCCCAACACCTGGCAGAGCCCCCCCGACACCAAGGGGGCCCAAGCCACCCCCAGGCCACAGCCGCCAAGTCAGTGGGTCAAAAACCCACAAGTGCACCAGTCACACACACACACACACACACACAGAGACAAATACCATACATGGACACGTAGTGTGAGAGTGGGTACCAGCACACAGCCAGCAGCAACCCAGGGAATTAGCCAGCCCAGCCCCGAACAACTAGCCAGTCCCCACCCCAGGCAGGGTGCATGAAACTGGGGTGTGAGAAGACCCCGCCCACCCCCTCCTCCCACCCAGAGTGTTTGGGGTGATGTGAGTGCATGTAATGAGAAGTTTATTTTACTGTAACTGTATACAGTAAATTCTTCTGTTTTGTATGTAGACCACTGTGTGTGCAACTTTGTGTTGGTTGGGGTGCACATTGTTTTTGTGGGAAAAATAAAATGTATTTGTTACCATGTATTTGTGTGTTCTGAGTATAAAAACAATATTCTAAAATATTTTACAACACACTTACAAACGTACTGTCTGTATTAAGTGTAACACTGAAGAAAAATAAGGCCTAAGACAGAAAATGTGTGTAAACAATCAAGAAAAACTGAACAACTCCGAGATTCAGACGCGTTCTGATTTCAGGAAGATGTTTGCAGATGAAACCATGATTAAAAAGTTCAAGTGTTTGTGTGTGTGAGTGTGTGTGTTTGTGAGTGTGTGTGTGTGTCTGACTCAGCAGTTTCCTTTGGGTTTGGATCTTCAGGAAACACATGAGGGATGATAACAGAGGAAGAGGAGGGCTCAGAGGAGACGCTGAAAAGAGTCACTGAGGGCCAGCCGGGGGGCAGAAGACATGGAGGTCCTTCAGAGTGTCCAGCTGCTTTTTGTCTCTCTGATGATGATGATGATGATGAATGAGCTGAAGATATCAGCTGCTGCTCAGGTAAGATCCTCCACCTGTCCATCCATCAGTGTGCTCACTCCTTTTTTATTTATCAAATTAATTCAGTTACAAACTTCCAAACTGAACTTTATGTGGTTTAAAGAGAAAACTCAGCATCTTTACGTGGAAAACTTCCAAGTTAAAGCTTCAGATTTTCTTCTAGATTAAAATGTTTGTAGCTCAGCAGTGAAATCTGTGCACACCTGAAGAAACTGCAGCTGAATGAATGCTCCTTCATCAACTCTTAAATGGTAAAACTTCACCAGCCAGGAGATGGAATTTATTTAATGATTAGATCAGGGTTTCCTGGTTTCCTGGTTCCTTAAAGCTTTGGAGGTCTGTCAGACTTTTGATTTTCTGTTGTTTGATTTGCCCGTGTGAGCTCTGACTGAACGTGAAATCCTCAGCAGCGGAATGAAAGGTGATCATTTGCTTTGACGTTCAACATCTCCAGCATTTAGCTTCGGTTTGCTGATGGTTCCAGCAGTGCTGCTGCTGCTGCTTTCACGTTTCTGTATAAATAACAGCAGCACCTCTGCAAACATGTAGTAACAGCAGCAGCCTGCTCAGCTCTGTTGGAGGAGCTCGAGTCCAGATCCGGATGCAGTTTAGCTCACTTTGGTTTGATGCATCCTCACATGGTCACAGAGCTGCACTGACACACCGTAATTAGTGACAGCAGCTTCACTCTGCAGAGCTCTGAGCTGCAAACCTAAAAACACACCAGTGACTGCAGGAACTACCTGCACCTGCCAAAGACTAAGGCCCGCCCACACAGGAAGAGACGAGCAGCGATGTGGCAGCCATCAAATGTCAGTGAAGTTCAGTGACTTGTAGTGATGAGACACAGAATAACAGTGTAAGCAGGCATGTTCTGAGATAAACTATCTCTCCTCTGATGAAAGCAACTGAAAAGCCAACCAATGGGAGAGAAGGAAACTTACATTAGAGCTTATCTGCACAACCAGAGCCCACTGACAAGCAACTGTCACCAAGCAACAGGCAATAAGGAATCCCTTTATCTGTTAGCAGCTTGATTTCCACCATAAATCCAACAGCTGATGGCTCCTTAAAGTGCAGGAAATTTGCAGTCCCAGGAGCTCCATCAGCAAACGTTCCCGACATGAAGCTGCTGACAGATGAAGGTGACTTCATGAATAAAGTTCACTAATCGTGTGAGACTGCTTTGGAGGAACATCTGGCCTGCACCTTTCTTGTGATGGTGTTACTGCACCATCAGTTTGAATATGACAGTTTCTGCAGCAGGATGCAGAGCTCCATGTCCTGTTTGTTTTCTCCCACCATGTCCTGGGTGGGACTGATGGAGTGATAACCACAGCAGCTATTACTGTTATTACACTCACTTCCTGTTACTATCAGCAGTGTTCTCCGACTCTCTTGTCATATTTGCAGTCAGTTTGGGGGTGTAACTGTTTTATCTTGGGACAGTCAAACACAGTAGGACCTTTAGAAGAAAGGGGAGCTTTTATGAGTTCACAGCATTCCCCAGATGAATACATTGAACCTGTAATCTGACCTTTAGAGGCAACATGAAAGCTGCTGTGCTGACTCCTTTCATTTATTTCTATCAGAACTTTTGCTCTAACTCCACGGTGCTCCGCACTCGGACACCGTGCCACTCCTGCATCATCAGCCAGATGATCGACATGCCCATCGGGATTCAAACCCACCCCCAGATCCACTGACAAGGACTGCAAGTGAGCAACACAACACCACACAGCACACGTCCGCTCATAGTCCTCTCTGTGGTCTGCAGGACATTTCAGAGAAGATGAAGGTCCCAAAACTAGTTTCACATTCTCACACTGTAAAAACTGCTCACCGCTTTCATCACCAGTTTGTATTTCTTTTAATTGGAAGTAAACACATTCTGATCATTCCCACTTCACATTTTTACTGGAGTAGCTCAGCATGATTCACAGTTCAAAATAATCTTTCTGTGTATTACACTGTGGCTCAGAGCAGCTCACCCTCAGTCTGAAACCAGCTGTTTTAGCTCTGTCTCTTTAAGGCCCCCCCTTGCCCAGCTTCAGTAAGAACCTCATCCTCATGCTGCAGGTTAAGAAAACACACCAACATCCTCTGATTTCCACATTGCAGCCTCTCTAATGTCATCTCCAGCTCTGCAGCCAAGTCACAAAGAAGCAGGAGATGTCCTCAAACCAGACATCAGCACTTACTTTACCTGCAGTCTGTCCACCTGTCCTGCAGGTACTACGTCAAGACTCCCAGCATGACGTTGCCACTCAGCGGCTGCTCCTTTGAGTGCTACAGGGAGGTGGAGGTGAACAGCTGCTGTCCAGGTTACTGGGGCCCCGACTGCATCGGTCAGTACTGACACAGCAGATCATCCTCAAAGTGCCCACAAGCTCTGAGTTACTCACTGCTGGGATCTCAGAAATGGATAGTTTTTATCTATCAAACATGATCAGATTGTTGTGTAAGCATATTTCTCCCATATTGGCTTCTCTTCATTGGCTCCCTGTTAAATCTAGAATAAAATTTCTCCTCACATACAAGGTCTTGAATAATCAGGCCCCATCTTATCTCAAAGACCTCATAGTACCATATCACCCCAATAGAGCACTTTGTTCTCAGACTGCTGGCTTACTTGTGGTTCCTAGGATACTTCAGAGTAGAATGGGAGGCAGAGCCTTCAGCTTTCAGGCCCCTCTTCTGTGGAACCAGCTCCCAGCTTGGATTCGGGAGACAGACACCCTCTCTATTTTCAAAATTAGGCTTAAAACTTTCCTTTATGATCAAGCTTATAGTTAGGGCTGGATCAGACGACCCTGAACCACCCCTTGGTTATGCTGCTATAGGCCTAGGCTGCTGGGGGGGTCCCATAATGCACTGTTTCTTCTTATTCACCTTATTTACTTGTTTATACTTCACTCTGTATTTAATCATTATTATTAATCTCTGCCTCTCTTCCACAGCATGTCTTTTGTCCTGTCTCTCTCCCCTCAGCCCCAACCGGTCACAGCTACCAGTCAGGCTGTAGTTAGGGTTGGAGTTACACGTGATATTTATCAGCTTATCTGCTGTCCAGAGCAGCATCCTGGGACTTTACATCTTTTATTCTGAAACTATGACTGCCCCTCCCTGAGCCTGGTTCTGCTGGAGGTTTCTTCCTGTTAAAAGGGAGTTCTTCCTTCCCACCGTTGCCAAGTGCTTGCTCATAGGGGGTCATTTTGACTGTTGGGTTATTGTAGGGTCTTTACCCACAATACAAAGTGCCTTGAGGCAACTGTTTGTTGTGATTTGGCGCTATATAAATAAAGTTGAATTGAATTGAATTAAAGATAAGATGGGGCCTGATTATTCAGGACCTCATATGTGAGGAGAAGGATTTTAAATTCTATTCTGGTTTCAGTGCTGAGGCCTGATGGTGGAAAAGCAGCAGAGTCTGATAGAAGCTTGCGCAGAGAGGCACCCAAAGACTTTAAAGGGGTTTAAAAACCTGAGCTCACACTCATGTCACATTTTCAGTCCTGCAGGAACCAGAGGACTTCCTCCCTCTGTTTCCTCTGTTCAGACTCTGTCAGCAGGACTGAAATCTGCTGACTCGGTGGACCCCCCCCCCATCCATGCAGAGACGGGATGTTTGTTTTTCTGTCCCAAGACTCTGGTTCTGGTTCAGGGGTGGTCTGATTTAATCCTGAACCCGTGTCTTTGTCAGAGGTCTGGATGTGGATCTTCCTGCACTGCAGAGACTGCCACTACAAACACAAAATAACAAGAAACATTTCATTGAAACTATTACAAAAATCCTGCTGCTACTAAAATAAATCCTTCAGCTAATGGAGGAAGTATTTGCATACTTTAGTTAAAGTGAAACTATTCAAAAACAAACTGTAAAAGTTTCCCTTTCAAAGTAAAAGTCCTGATACATTAAATGCTGTATTATCATGAAAATGTACTTCAGTACAACACATGAAAGCAGTCAGTGTGCGTATATAAGAGATGCAGTATGATATTTGATGAGTGTCTTTGTGCAGTCATGTGACTACTGAATTTTTTGAACTATGTTCAGTTTCAAATGTTTTTTTTTTATCAACCAGCCAATAGAAATTATTTTTGATATGCACGTCCCTGTTGATAATTTCTCCAATAATTGATTGATTTGTTTGTGAAACCTGTGAAAAAGGTGAGAACTCTCACACTTGGAGTCCAAGTGAAGCTTTCATACTGCTGTAAACAGTCTGAGCCTCAAGGTAATGATAAAATAATGCTTAAAAAATAAGAAAAACATTTATTCCCCAAAAAGAACCAATTAACAAAACACCTTCAAGTTTTCTGCCAGTCCAGCTGTCAGCCCTGCTTCCTAGCTGCAGCTTCCTGTCGAACTTCCATCGACAAAGAAAAGCAGGTCAGGAAAGAAACTGGAGTCCTCAAACGTGTCAGCTGCTTCCTGTGGGAAAATGCTGACTCTCCTGACATGAATCCTCAGTTGGACAGTGGACCTGAGCCAGAGATGTTTTTGTTGCAGGGAGATACTTGAAACCAGTTACCTGCAGAGTGTCAGACTGCAGGTAGTCCTCCTATCTGTGCTTCCTGTGAGCTGGTTGGTGTCCTGGGGTCTGGTTTGTTCTATGAGAGGAAAGAGAAGAAGGGAAACAGAGATGATGGTGATGACGTAAAGAGATTAGAGGGAAGAGGACAGATACTGAGCGGGATGAAGGCAGGAAGTGCAGCGTCAGATATCTGTTCTCACTGGGCTCCCATTGTGTTCCAGAGTGTCCTGATCAGGCCGCCACGCCCTGCAGCGGCAGAGGAGTCTGCTCTGACGGACTGGGAGGGAACGGGACCTGCAGCTGCCAGGTGACCCCACACACCTGCTGACATCATATCACAGACCTGCTGACATCATGATGTTCATAGCTCATAGCTCATATGCAGTCAAATCAAAGTCAGAGTAAGAAAGTTGTTCACCACTGACAAGAACCAACCAGAGAACCATCTGCAGGACTCCTAGAACTTCTTGTATGTCCCCAAAAATAATGCTGTCCACCACCTTCATGCTTCACGTCCTGTTTTCCTGCTACCAGTGCTTTCTATTAATCCTCTTATTCAAATGCTGGAAAAATGTGTGTTTGTGTGTGTGTGTGTATGTGTGTTCAGGACGGCTTTGCAGGAACTGCCTGTGAGGACTGTGCACCTGGTCGATACGGCCCCACATGTAGCGCAGGTAACTTCAGATCCAGCTGTGATGTGTGACACGTTCGTTCTCGGTGAATCTCAAACCCACCGTGTTTGTTTTTCTGTGCTTTGCAGTCTGCTCCTGTGTCCATGGTCTCTGTGCTTCTGGACTAACAGGTGACGGTCAATGCACCTGTTTCTCTGGATACAGAGGTCCCTCCTGTGACCAAGGTCAGTCCTCCTGCTGTTACCTTTGCAGTAACAGGTACAGTAGCTCTCCTGCTTTGGTAACCTGTGACCTTATTTTTTCCTGTTTTTTGGACCGTTTTCTGTTACCTGTTCAGTTTTTTTCCTTGTTCCCTGTGTTGATTCCCAGCTTCCTGTCACCTGTGCTCACACCTGCATTTTGTTTCAGAGTTACCTGAGTGTGCTGCTCTCAGCTGTCAGCAGAACTCTCGCTGTATGGAAGAAGCGCTGACGGGACGGTTAGTGTGTCAGTGTCTGCCCGGCTACGAGAAATCAGGAGCTCAGTGTTTGTGTGAGTTTATATGTGAACACCTGTGCAGGTGCTGCGCTGACTCACACACTGCTTGGTGTACACGTCACATTCTGGGAGTCACCGTATGCTCCAACTCTGTTTTACACTGAAATAAGATTTTAAATGCAACTTTGTCTTTCTTAGCCATAAATCCGTGTCTCCAGCGGGTCTGTCATGCTCATGCCTCCTGTGTTCATACTGGTCCAAAACAACACCTGTGTACCTGCAATGAGGGCTACAGCGGGGACGGCCAGATCTGTGTGGCCATTAACCCATGTCAGACCAATCATGGCAACTGCTCCCCTGAATCTGCCCGCTGTGTCTACGATGGACCGGGACAGGTAAAACCAACTTTTTATTGATGTGTGTTACAAACTGCAGTCTGCGGTCAGGTGACCCTGTACCTGTGTCCCTGCTGTGCTCTGTGCAGTCTCACTGTGAGTGTCTTCTTGGGTTTGACAATCTGTCGGGTGGCGGTTGCAGCCTCAGGGACTCCTGCACACCTGATTCCTGCCACAGGAATGCTAACTGCACCACCACGGGACCGGGACGAGTTGAGTCAGTCACTTTATTTTACTGAATGTCTGCATGCAACAGAATCCTGGATCTGCAGAGCTGCAGAACTGAGGTGTTGCTGCTGCTCTGTTCCTCAGGTGCACCTGTCTCCAGGGTTACTTTGGTAATGGTAAAGTCTGTATTGGAAACATTATGGAGCATCTGAACAACCTGAACACTGAACCCGGAGGACAATGGACGGGTCAGCTGAGCAACGCCATCACGTTGTTTGGTACGTGGATCAATCAGCCAGCACAGATCCAATGTTAGATGGTTAGTTCAGCGTCACAAAGAGCAGGAGTTCAGTTCAATGGCTTCCTTCAGCAGAACTCTGAAGGGACTGTAGCTCTGCTTACCATCTGCAGCGTTTTGGTGTGAGCTTCTCAGTGATGGAGCCATTGAATGAAACTCCACTGTGTCATACAAATATTAGGCTGTCAAACCCAACCCTCCTTTAAACACCTTTATTTACCAGATCCATGACTCTTTCTTTAAGTGAGAATTGTAAACTCTGCAGAGTCAGCCTTCCTGACCTTTAGACTTTATGTTTGTTTTAATACTGTGCTGGTGAGTCCTGCTCCATCTATTCACCAAACACACAGCAATCCAATATAACAGACACAGTTTCATTTTCTGCAGCTATTCAGAGGAATTCCTCTAAATTTGTCCATTTGTAGTGAACCTTTACCTTTTATAGACATTCACTGAAGTAACTTTCATGGGTCTTACACAGGGGTGAAAGTAAGCCGGTAAGGTCCGGTACTGTGTACCACTAAAAGGTTCTGCGCCAGTACGCAGTACCAGGAAGAGCAGAGCGACTGTCTGCTGTGAAGCCGTCATTCAGAACCGGTCACGGCTGCACTTTGGATCAGCATAGATCCGCTAGCAATAAGCAGTCTAAAGCATCACTTAATCTGTTAATAAATAGCTTTTTTTCTCATTTCAAATTGTTTCTGAACTGTTCGTGCTATGCTGGCGCCTCAATTATCTAGCGTCTCTCCCCTCAAAGATTGAGGCTTTCATCGATGGCCAGCCTTTAAGCTGTTTAGCCTGTTAATTGGCCAGTGGCCACTTCCTCTGCACGGGAAGTATGTAGTGCATTTTATTTGGCAGGCTAGACCCTCCCATTTTGATTGATACCTCTTCGGCCAATCATGTGACTGGCCGTACCAAAATTCACCTGCAAAAGCTACGGACGCCCCCTGGTTATTATTGGCTCTTGAAAACCCATTTCTTAACATGATTGGCCAAAGGAGGTGTCACTCAAAGTGGGAGGGTCTAGCCTGCCATATAAAGTGCACTACATATGTCCCGCGGACAGGATGTGGTCAATTAATGTCTGTCTGCTCAATACAAAATATCCAAATTCAAAGCAAATAGAGATTAACGAACTGTGATTCAGATTAGTCTTCTCAGTTTCAACAACACAGCACAGCTTGAAAAAACACTGCTCACGACCGGAGATTTCATTTATGCTACACAAGAGCGCATTTACCTCCAAAACACAGTGGTTGCCAAGGGATTGAGGTTTGACAAAGTTTGGTGATTATTTCTTTCCAGAAGTTTTTTTATTGGTGGACAGAGCCAGAATGATGGAGGTGGTCATCAGTTGTGTTAAGTGTACAGTGTGTGGAAACATGTCAGTTCCTTGACAATTGAAAAAATATATTCCACACTGTGTTTAGTCATGTAAGACCCCTGGACTTACATGACTAAAACTCATGTTAATGATTGTGTGTGTGTGTGTGTGTGTGTGTGTGTGTGTGTGGGTTCTTCAGGTTCTTTGGCGTGGCCTCTGCAGAATTTGGGTCCATTCACTGTTTTTGTCCCAATCAATAAAGGCTTCAGGGGAACGCCGGTAAGAATCACTTCACATAAACAGACCCTCTGATCTATCTGACAGAGTACAAGAACTTCAGTTTGATCTGAATTTAGAAGCAGGAAATTAGAGGTCATCCAGGCCTTTATGTCTTTAAGACATTCCTGCAGTTTAACTAATTGATGTGTATCATCTGGCTTCATGGATAGATAAAGCTGAGTATCATCTGCATAACAATGAAAATTGATGCAATGCTTTCTAATAATACTGCCTAAGGGAAGCATGTAAAATGTAAATAAAATTGGACCTAGCACAGAACCCTGTGGAACTCCATAATTAACCTTAGTGTGTGAAGAAGACTCCCCATTTACATGAACAAATTGGAGTCTATTACATAAATATGATTCAAACCACTGCAGTGTAGTACCTTTAATACCTATGGCATGCTCTAATCTCTGTAATAAAATGTTATGGTCAACAGTATCAAAAGCTGCACTGAGGTCCAACAGGACAAGCACAGAGATGAGTCCACTGTCAGAGGCTGTAAGAAGATCATTTGTAACCTTCACTAATGCTGTTTCTGTACTGTGATGAATTCTGAAACCTGACTGAAACTCTTCAAGTAAACCGTTCCTCTGCAGATGATCAGTTAGCTGTTTTACAACTACTCTTTCAAGGATTTTGGAGAGAAAAGGAAGGTTGGAGATTGGCCTATAATTAGCTAAGACAGCTGGGTCAAGTGATGGCTTTTTAAGTAGTGGTTTAATTACAGCCACCTTGAAGGCCTGTGGTACATAGCCACCTAATAAAGACAGATTGATCATATTTAAGATTGAAGCATCAATAATTGGAAAGACTTCTTTGAACAGTCTAGTAGGAATGGGATCTAATAAACATGTTGACTGGTTTGGAGGAAGTAACTATTGAAGTTAACTCCAAAAGATCAACTGGAGCCAAAGAGTCTAAACAAATACCAGCAGTGCTGAAAGCAGCCGAACATGAAGATAAATCTTGGAGATGGTTTTGAATAACTTTTTCTCTAATGTCTAAAATTTTATTTGTAAAGAAATCCATGAAGTCATTACTAGTTAAAGTGAAAGGAATACTCGGCTCTACAGAGCTCTGACTCTTTGTCAGCCTGGCTACAGTGCTGAAAACAAACCTGGGGTTGTTCTTATTTTCTTCAATTAATGATGAATAGTAAGATGTCCTAGCTTTATGGAGGGCTTTTTTATAGAGCAACAAACTCTTTTTCCAGGCTACATGAGTATCTTCTACTTTAGTGAGACGCCATTCCCTCTCCAGCTTACGGGTTATCTGCTTTAAGCTGCGCGTTTGTGAATTATACCACGGAGTCAGGCACTTCTGATTTGAGGCTTTCCTTTTCAGAGGAGCCACAGTATCCAAAGTCGTACGCAATGAGGATGTAAAACTATTGATGAGATAATCTACCTCACTGGGAGCAGAATTTAGGTAGCTGCTCTGCACTGTGTTGTCACATGGCACTGAAGAGCATAATAATGAAGGAATTAGATCCTTAAACTTAGTTACAGCACTTTCACAAAGACTCCTACTGTAATAAAACTTATTCCCCACTGCTGTGTAATCCATTAAAGTAAATGTAAATGTTACTAAGAAATGATCAGACAGGAGGGGGCTTTCAGGGAATACTGTTAGGTCTTCAGTTTCTATGGATTCTGCCTTTCCTCTGATTGGTGGCTTTTTACCAGGTGAGGACTCTGACAGCGGACTTGTTCAAAGCTAAATACCTGTGTAAGATGCACCTGGTTGCTGGGATGATGCCATTTGACACTTTGAAGAAAACTGATGTCTTCTACACAGTGACAGGAAAATCAGCAGAGACGGACACATCAGAAGGGGTGAGAAAGGTTTCACAGCAGAATTTTGCAATAAAAACATCAGATTCAACGTGAAGAATGTGAATGGTAAATGTGTTAGGAACAAAAATGGAAATATGAAGGCACGATATGAGAGGAACAGTAAAAATGATTGGGAAACAGTCTGAGGAAATTGAGCAGTGATTTTTTTTTTTTGGATATAAAGGGTCAGAAACTGAAAAGATCATTCAAACCCAAAGAGATTCAGCTTCCTGCTGCATATGAGAACCAAAATATCATCAATCAGTGGAACAACCCAGACCCAACCAAGACCCCAAACAAGACCCCCAACAAAGACCCACATCAGACCCAGACCCAACCAAGACCCCCAACCCAGACCCACACCAGACCCACACCCAGACCCAACCAAGACCACACCAGACCCCAAACCAGACCCCAACCCAGACACAACTAGACCCCAACCAAGACCCCTGAACAAAGACCCACACCAGACCCCAACCAAGACCCCCAACAAAGACCCACACCAGATCCCAACCAAGACCCACACCCAGACCCAACCAAGACCACACCAGACCCCAAACCAGACCCCAACCCAGACCCAACCAGACCCCAACCAAGGCCCCCAACCAAGACCCTTACCAGATGCCAACCAAGACCCACATCCATACTCCAACCTAGACCCAACCAAACCCCAACCAAGACCCAACCAGACCCACACCCAGACCCAACCAAGACCCACACCAAGACCCAACCAAGCCCCCAGTCAAGAATCACATCCAGACCCCAACCCAGACCCAGCCAAGATCCCAAATCAGATTCCAACCAAGACCCGCACCCACACCCAAACCTAGATCAACACACAGACCCACATCGCGTGATCACGCACACCAAAAACCACTCACATTTCACCCCCCCCCCCAATAAAATTTGGCCTTTTCCAAAGTATAGGGTTAGATTAGCACCTAGCATGTCTTCTGTGCAACATGTTACAAGTTTTATTGCTCTCATGTAAAGTGATTGCATCCTGTTTTGGAAATACAAACTGAAGCAATGCTGTAAGAATTGAGTTTTATTAAAAGCAAGTAATGCACACAGTGGACACGAAGATCCAATATAAACATCAGAATCTTAAGCACCAAATATTGTATTTGAAGGAGATTAAAACTTTTGATGCTTGCCTACAACATGTTAAGCTTCTTATGATCTCCACACTTCCAAATATTAAAGGTGTAAGCCTCTAATGGCTTTGAAAGAATTTTCTATTATCAGATCTTCCTTTTCTTTCCTTCCAGGACACTCAAACCAAAATCCGTATCCATGGCAGCAAGAAGAAAGCTGTAATCATCCAGTCTAACATTGTTGCATCTAATGGGATAATCCATATTATCAATAAGCTGATGGAGAGTGTGTCTCCTACCGTGGAAAGCAACACAGAGGTGGCCAGATTGAAAGATTTTGGTTTTGATGTCAGATGTGCTCAGTAAAGGTTTTACCAGACATAACTCAATGTTTGACTTCATTTAAACTGTCACATAAACATAAATACATTAAATAGATGTCCTGTTTTTCCACAGGAGAACCTGATGAAGATTGTTTCTGATTATGGCAAATTTCAGACATTCAGGAGTTTATTACAGGTACAGATTTATTTCTTCTATACACTGGAACATCAGGCCATGAATACGTTTAGATTAAAACACCAGTTTAGGAGTTAGTCACTTCCTGTAACTTCATGTGTCCGGCTGAATAATAAGCTGAAATCTGGAAGAAATTTTATTGCATGTCCCAATGTCCCAGTTACATTCCTGCCCACCAGAGGATGGAGCCTTCAGATTTTTACAGAACACACTGACTCTGTGATGCTGAGACCATGGAGTCTGGTTTTATTAGATCAGGTATCTGGATTTGGACTGGTTCTGAATCTTTGACACTACTTTCCACAGTTCCATTGTGGTTTTCAGCCATGTTGTAGCTCCAGAAAGTCTCCATGGTATCAAAACCAGAAATCTGGCCTTGCAGATCTTGGCTCTGTGGGTCCAGAAGCCCTTCTGGTAGATGTTGATATTGGATTTGTGGTCCTGCTGCTGGATTAGATCCCTCCTGATGTTGATGCTGAAGGACGTGAATCCTGAAACAGAAGCTTCTAAATATATAAACACTCAAATAATCACACAATACATGATATAACAATGCCTGAGGGACATCTCAAAGATGGTGCATGATCATTTATCTCCATTAATATTTTCTGCTAAAGGAGAGCCTGCTTTTTAAATTTCAATGTTATAAACTTACCAAAGTGGACAATGTGCGCCGTCTACAGGAAACAACCCTGGCATCGGTCCTGGACCAGCCTGGACCAATCACTCTGTTTGCACCTACCACTGCAGCATTTGATGCGATGATAGAAGAGCACCTGCTGTACCTCAGAAGTCCTAATGTAAGGAAGGCCACAAAAAGGGCTAATCCATCACTTTGTCAAGTGACCAATTCATTCAGAAATAATTGACTAAATAATCCTGAATTATTGTTTCTGAATGCTCAGGGTCATAGCAAACTGGTGGAGTTTCTCAGGAACCACATTATCCCTGCAACCGCGGTGAGACAGCCAGTCCATCGACTCATGTTAGGAATGATTTCATGTTTGTTCCCTCTGACAATGTTTCATCTCCTTGTCCTGCAGCTGGAGGTCTACAATGCTGTGTCAAGTCCTAGAATTGTGACAATGGCCAATCAGATTCTGACGATCAGCGTGATAGAAAATGTAGGTGTAGATCTCCACAGGCTGCAACGCCCACCTGTACGGGGTCACCCTGAAACACCATCAGAGTCACTGGAGAAACCTAACATTAAAACAATCATATGGATGATATAAATGAATGATGCAGAGGGATGGAAAGTTTTTTTTAAAAAATTTGGGATAAATACTGACTTTATTTTTATTCCATTATCCTAGCTCCATTTCATTTCTTTTCTCTGTGTGTGTATTAGTGTTATTTATGCAGATTTAGTCCCAGTATATACAGCTGATAGGTCCTTTTTAATAGTGCTGAAACTTGAACATTTGAAATGTTTGGCATTAATAGAGTTCATCATTTTTAATAAAATTCAGATTTCTTTTAAAAAGAATACCTAAAGTGTAAGAACTGTAGCAGTTTTGTTTCTGTGATCACTTTCAGGCTTTTCAGTGGAGATGAGTTTAGATGATGAAACCTTTGAACAATCATGAACTCTGTTAGATTGTTCTATCATCCTGATTTCACTGTTTCAGGGTCAGATTTTGGTTAATGGAGCAGCGGTGTTGGAGGCAGCTGTGGAGGCAAAAAACGGACGTCTCTACGTGATAGACGGAGTTTTGACTCCACCCTCCATCGAACCTGTGCTGCCCAATAGGTGTGACATCACAGAGACTAAAATCATTGTGGTGAGTTTAACATCTAATAACAAGAGATTTAAAGTTACACTCGAGCACGCAGACTGGAGGAGCCGGGGATCCAGCAAGTCACCTTCCATTAAGTGGATGACATGCTCTGCCTGGTCCTAAATTGGTTTCAGCTGAAGCCACTGACTGTAATGACCCACGCCTCCTTTCACACCTTGGAGCATGTGATTATGCACATGAACAATAGAGGGTCACAACCACCCCCAGGGGACTACTCCCACTGGGGGTTAATTACCTGGGTCTCTCCACCATTGGGTTTGAGAAGTGAAGAAGCCTTTAGGATAAGAGGTGAAACATCTTCAAGAAACAAAAAGAAGTCCAGTCGGCCTTTTTCAAGCTCCAGAGAGTTCAAACCAAAATGAAAACCACAAATGACAAATTTGTAAAATCCTTGTCTGAACCACAAATGCAAAGTTTGGAATTTTATACATATATATATATATATATATATATATATATATATATATATATATATATATAATGTATATATGTATAGTTTAAACCCAAAGACAGTGGAAATTTGTTACAGAGTGTAACAAATCTCTCCAGTGTGTCTTGGTGTTGTGCCCTGGTAGCACATGCCCGGAACACCTCACCCAGGAGGCATCCTAGTCAGATGCTGAACCACCTCAGTTGACTCCTTTATGATGTCAGCTGAAATTAAGGAAATCTATTACATGTTTTGAAAGTTTTGTTTGATTCAGTTTTGACATGTTATTAGTAAATTTTGATCATTTGTCATTTTTATTCAGTTGGGTGAATGCAGACTCTTCGTTGAGTCATAAAGGAGTTCTTAATTCTATCATTTTTATTGATTTGGAAAACCTTGTGTCAGTGTAAAAAGTACTGAGCTAGAGAAGCTCTCATGGTTGGACCATCACACTGTGCTGCACTGTTTGAGAGTCTGCTTGCACTGCACGGCCCTCATAAATAACATTTTTCAGTGATTTATCAATGTCGATCCCGGGACTGCTATATATTTTAGAAACATTTGAACACTGAGATATTCCCAGTTTTCACCTTCATCTGCTTGGACTATTACACCTCCTAGCTCATAGTCCTGGATTTTTTTTTAAACTACCTTCAATCAAATTCAGCTTAGAAAGAAAATCCTAAAAGACTAAAGCCCCTTGAGTGTTTTGGAGATGTTTGATAGTCTCGTTTGTTTTCCAGGGTGAATGCGTTGCATGTTCAAGTCACCTGTTGCCCCGGTGCTCTTCTGGAGTTTTTACAGTAAGACTCGACTGGTTTTGAGGCATCTGGATATTTGCTTACTTACATTATGTGTTTTAAAACATGATCATGCCTGTCTTCACACAGGGCTCCTCCCACATTTGGATGTTCTTACATGTTCTTCCTTGGGTAAGGCACCCATTAACATCTCAGTGAAAGGCTGCTCTCCACACTGCAACTCAACAATTATGGTATGCAAAAGTTTTTCAAAGAAAAAAAAGCCAGACAATGAAGCCTGGAAGATGTAACTGTAGAAACCCATTAGAATAAAGTGGCATCTGTCTGTTCAGACTCCAGCATGCTGTAAGGGTTTCTACGGTCCAGACTGCAGACCCTGTCCAGGTGGATTCCAGACGCCCTGCTCTGGACACGGTCAGGTTAGATGTTTCCATCCTCCCTTTATTTCTTTATTTGGAAGAAGCTGAAGAGTGCTTCAGTGTTCAGAGGAGAATGAGGGGAACTGAGGTCTTTGGTTTGTTGTGGGGTTTGAAGAAAATCAACGTGTGTTTTCTGTTTTTCAGTGTTTGAATGAAACTGGAGTGTTTTTGTTTGTTTTTCAGTGTTTGGAAGGTGTTACAGGAAATGGAACATGTATCTGTGAACCAAACTTTAGTGGCTCACGCTGTCACTACTGCACCTCCTCCAACAAATATGGACCAAACTGTGACAGAAGTTAGTCTGACTCATACGTTGTGAGATCACACAGGCATGGTTTAAGGATGATGTACCCTGACCTGTGTGAAACCTCCCCTGTGTGTCCTCAGCATGCCCCTGTATCCACGGACAGTGTGATAACCGTCCGGACTCAGACGGTCGGTGTAAAGTGGACTCGTGTATGCCGGGTTACACCGGTCCTTTATGCGATCGACAGACGGCGGCCTGTGGCCTTCAGGCTCAGTTCTGTCACGCACATGCTGACTGTGACTTCAGCCAGGCAACAATCAGGTGAGTTCACCTGGATGTAGTGTGAACTTTACTTTATCCCTGAGTCATCTTGAAATGAAGAAGTTGTTAGTAAAGGATTATCTCGTTGTACCACACATCCAGCCTGTCTGCTCTGCCCTGTTTTAGGTGTGTTTGCAAATCTGGTTTCCATGGTGATGGCATCACCTGTGTCGAGTCAGACCCATGTGCTCCACCTCTCCGAGGCGGCTGCAGTTTGAACGTTAGTCTCCAGTTGCTTGATTTATTACATTCTAAAAAACAGTAGCATCAGTGTTTCCTGAACCCTCACTCCTGTCAGTGTTTTGACCTGCCCCCTGCAGGCTAAATGCATAAATACAGGCCCCGGGACTCACATGTGTCAGTGTCTGACTGGATGGAGGGAGGATGGAGATGAGTGTCAACCAATCAACAACTGCAACAGTCCTGACAGAGGTGACTGCCACCCCAATGCCACCTGTATCTATGTGGGACCAGGACAGGTAAGGAACACTGATGGTAGCTGAGACCTCTTGACCGGTGAAGGTAGCATCAAGTTTGATGATGTAATTTATCTGTTCTTAAACTCTTACCCCAGGAATGCACTGGGAGCATGTCTTTGATGTTGTTCCTGGTGGTGTTGGACCCTGGGGCTGTCGGTGGTCACAATTCTGTTCATAATATTTATGGTCAGAAGTTCTAGGTGCAGCTAGGGACTGGAGGGTGGAGCCTGTCGGGTTTGGTGGTCTCAAGATTTCATCTCTGCTTTTTGCAGATGATGTGGTTCTGTTGTCTTTATCAGGAGGTGGCCCCCAGCTGGTTCACAGCTGAGTGTGAAGAGTTTGGGATGAGAATTGGCACGTCCAATTCTGAGGCCATGATTCTCAGAAAAATGTGGGATCTCCGGGTTGGAAAGAATTTGCTGCTCCAAGTGGAGGAGTTCAAGTATCTCGGGGTCTTGTTCTCAGGTGATGGGAGAATGGCGCAGGAGACTGAAAGATGGATTGGTGCTATGTCAACGGTATTTGGAATGCTCTTCTGATCTGTTGTGGTGAAGAGACAGCTATCGATTTACTGGATTTACCGGTCTATCTGTGTTCCCACCCTCGCTTGTGGTCACTAGCTCTGAGTAGTGACCAAAAGAATGAGATTAAGGGTACAAACGATGGCAATGAGCCTCCTCAGAAGCATGTCTGCGATCTCCTTTAGAGACAGCTTGGGAAGTTTGGTAAGTCGGGAACAAGGTCAGAATAGAGTCGCTACTCTTCCACATTGAAAGGAGCCACTTGAGGATGTTCAGTGATCCAACAAGAATGCCTCCTGGGCATCTTCCAGGTGAGGCATTTCAGACATGTAATGGAGGCCTCGGGCAAACCCAGGACATGAGAGATGACATCTCTGGACAGGCTGGTTGTGTTTATTATTTTATATTGGTATGAAATTGACCCTGATTGATTTCATCATATAAATGCAACACAAATAATGTTCACTTAAGATGATTGAAACAAAAGTGATACCAGAGGAAAAGGATGGTGATGAATAATAATGTGGAGTGTACTTTGGATAAAAGTGCAAGTCTTAAAAAATGTATATTTTTATTTTATAAAATATTGTAACAGCCAAAATATTAAGGATTTTTTTCCTCTTTAGATGCCATTAATTAATAAGAAAAAATAAGTTTTGCTATTATTCTTGGAGTCCCCAGGGACCTCAAAACATCCTGTTATCCATGTTCTTCTGTTCAGAGTGACTGCACATGTAAGGCTGGCTACAAAGGCAACGGGCAGGTCTGTGAGGCTGTGAACCAGTGTGTGTCTGCAGATGGAGGCTGTCACTACTTTGTGAGTAGCGCAAAACATATAAAAAATAAATCTATTACCATTTTCAGATTACAAAAGACAGACAGTAACAGAGCATTTTATTGAGGATTTACCCATGTGGGGCTGAAAGTATCTTTTCTGATAAAATAATGGTGCTGGCTCTCACTGCTATATTGCATCACTTCCTGTTCCTATTACAGTGCGCAGTGGTGTTTTTGGGTAGCTGATTAATTATGAATAGAATAGAATAGAATGCCTTTATTGTAATGCAGAATGTACAATGAGATTGGAGGTGCCACTCCTGTTCAGTGCCATGTAGTAGAAATTCACACTTCCTAAAATATAAACTAGAACTTCTAAAAATATACAGAAAATAAAACAGAATTTATAAAAATATATAAATTGTAAAAATAAAAAAGTATATACGTATAATAATGAAGATGGTGAGTATTGCACTTGGTGAATCTATGTTAGATATTGCACAACATAGGAGTGATAGTGTTCAGATATGAATAATATAGTGTTAGAACATCCTTTCTCAGACTGATGCTGAAAAGCTACTTCATGCATTTATTACTTCTAGGCTGGACTTCTGTAATTCATTATTATCAGGCTGTCCTAAAAGCTCCCTGAAAAGCCTTCAGCTGATCCAAAATGCTGCAGTTGAGAGATACTGACAGGGACTAACTGGAAGCCCATATTGGCTTCTGCTTAGATGTTAGATTCAACTCATTGTCACTGTGCATAGAACAAAATGATCATTCCAGATCACTCATCCAGAGACGAGCATCTGCAGTCATGCAGCCAGAGACCGGCGCTACCATTAAGGCAATGTGGTTTAAGTGTCTTGCCCAAAGACACAACGTAGGGACAGGGGCTTGAACTGGCAACCCTCCAGCTGCAAGGGAAGCGCCTACCCACTGTGCCACTGCCACTCAGTTAAATCTAGAATAGAATTTAAAATATTTCTCCTCACATACAAGTTCTTGACTAATCAGGCCCCATCTTACCTCAAAGACCTCATAGTACCGTATCACCCCAATAGAGCACTTCGCTCTCAGACTGCTGGCTTACTTGTGGTTCCTCAGGATACTTCAGAGTAGAATGGGAGGCAGAGCCTTCACCTTTCAGGCCCCTCTTCTGTGAGAACCAGCTCCCAGTTTGGACAGTTTGGATTTTTAAGATTAGCCTTAAAACTTTCCTTTTTGATCAAGCTTATAGTTAGGGCTGGATCAGGTGCTGCTATAGGCCTAGGCTGCTGGGGGATTACACTCAGTCAGGTGATGCACTTTTCAGGCGATACTTTTCATTCACCTCTTTTCACTCTGTTTATACCCCACTCTGTATTTAATCATTAATTATCATCAATCTCTGCCTCTCCTCGACAGCATGTCTTTTGTCCTGTCTCTCTCCCCTCAGCCCAACCGGCCACAGCAGATGACTGCCCCTCCCTGAGCCTGGTTCTGCTGGAGGTTTCTGTCCTGTTAAAAGGGAGTTCTTCCTTCCCACAGTCGCCAAGTGCTTGCTCATAGGGGGCCATTTGGGCTGTTGGGTTTTGTCAGTGTTATTGTAGGGTCTTTACCTTGCTGTCAGATGTTCCTGCTTTTATCATGAGAAATTTAAGAAACCCACTTCTACTGTAAATTTCCACTACATGACTCTGTGAATGAACCAATGAATTATTCCTCAGGATTCATATGTCAGTCTACACCCATAAACACAACCCAATCAGTCTGTCATACTTACTGTGGAGTAACTGTTGGTGTGTTCAGGCCAGCTGCCGCCTGCTGTACTCTCAGTGGATGTGTGTCTGTGATGAAGGATATGTTGGAAATGGACAGATGTGTTACGGCACAGTTGAACAGGTGAGTGATGACCATATTTATTCAGCAGGGTGGTATCTTTGCTTCCAGCCTGACTTTGTTTCCTGGTGATTTCAGGGGCTGAGCGTTCTGCCTGAGGCTTCAGACTTCTTCACGTGGACGACTGTGAGTTTCTCACATGTATTAAATCCAATAATCAGCTACGTGATTACAGAAGTGCGCCCAAAGGAAGGATATAATTTATGTGTAGCAACTCCCACTGTATGGTGTGTTTGTGACAGTGATTAGATAATGCTGTTAGCTACATTAATCCATTTGTAGTGCTTTACACATTCCCCTAACACATCCCCCTTACACTCAGTATTACTTTAGGGCTTCAGGTGTGCTTATTTAGCTTTCAGTACACCACCTTCAAATGAAGCCAAGCAGATTACATAATTAACCTGATCTCGGATGATTAGCCCTTAATTCAGGGATTAAAATGAACAATTACAAGATCAGTTCTACGGTACAGGTATGGTTTCATCTATGGCTTTCCTGGTGGGTCCTCCATATGTAACAGCTGCTATTTAACAAGCTCAAATATTTTTCATTCAGCTGTTTGTGTTTCTGTGTTCGTACACTTCTGTCAGGACTCCGGTCTGTCTCAGTCTCTGTCCGATCAGAACATCACCCTCCTGGTTCCATCCTCAGAGGCCATCAGCAAAATGTCCCCGGAAGACAAAAACTTCTGGATCTCGAAGGGAAACCTGCCGAGTCTCATCAGGGTTCCAGCCTGCATGACTCAAAGCTGTTGTCATTTTTTGGTGGATTTATATAAATGTGTGTAACAGCTGTGTCCACTGTGTGACAGAAATCACATGATCCTCGGTAACTACCCCATATCCAGCCTGAGCAACACTTCGATCTTTGACCTCCCTTCTTGGAACAACCCTTCCTGTTTCAATCAAAGATGAGGTACAACTCAGAGGAAGATTTCTGCACACAAGACACAAGACCACATGACACACTATTATAATCTGCTTTATTTATTGAGCACAGTGTTCGAGAAGCTCAGATGTTTCACACATAAAATCCACATATTATGGCTGCTGACACTTCTCAGACCCGATCTAACTGCTTTAGGCTTCTGCTTCTTCCTGTGTCACATGCTTATAATTTTACAGATCAAGTTTCAAATCATCAGGTAATTGTATACAAATGTAACCTCTGTGAGCCAAAGACTGCTCTGAATATCCAGCTTCAAGTAAACAACCACTGCTGCTTCTCGGGGGGGGAGGGGGTATACAAGGCCAGTCTAAGAAAATGAGGTTATTTTTGGACTGTCAAGTGGAAATGCTCAGTGGAGTCCCAGAACGTCCTCTTTAAGTGTGAGGGTGTAGGCTTGGTACTTTTCTCTCTTCATCAAGTCCTAATAAATAACCTTACTTTTAAAATAAAGTTCTGTGAGTCTGGCTCAGGAATGATCTGCTGCTCATGTTCATGTTGGTTCAGATCACATCTATTGGTGGAGCTCCCATCAGCACTTCAAACATTGCAGCTACGAATGGGCTGATCCATTTCATCAGTAAGGTAAAACACAAAGATGCACACACTGATCACCATTTCTTGGTATCTCTGACTGATTTCAGCCTTTTTCTGTTTTTATCTTCAAGGTTTTGGTTCCTAACAGAACGCTGAGTAAAGGTCTGCTGGCCACGCTTGCTCTCAGGCCCGAGTTCTCGCTCTTCAGATCATATCTCATTGTACGACCTCTCAAACACACTCACACGCTGTGCTTACGTGTCGCACACCTTTTCCTTACGTGTGCTATTTCTGCCGATTTTTAGCATTACAACCTGACCAATGAGATCGAACAGGCTGACGAATTCACCATCTTTGCTCCAACCGACCCCGCCATCGCAGAGTACCTGAAGAAAATGGCAGCAACTGCCCTGGTACAAATTAGACTTCAGTTTGTCTGCAGATTCATTTGTAAATGGACCGAGAATTTTGGAATTAAGAGTTAACTGATTTATTTTTTTTGAACTGGTTAAATTATGACACATTTTAAAAATAAAGAACACAGTGACAATCAGACCAGTTTTAAAGACAACCATAGTAAATACAGAACAAAACTCTGTAATTAAAATTTCACCCTGTGCTCAAGTTAATATTTCCCGTAAAGCGATCATGCTTTTATTTTGGTCCTGAGCAGGATGTGAATACGACTCGTTACCACATGGTGGTGTCGCAGCGTCTGTTAAAGACCGACCTGCAGCTCGGAGATTACAAAGAGACAATGCTCGGTTTCTCCTTCCAGATCGGCATCTTCCCACGAGATGGAAAGGTCTCATCTTTGAATATCATATATCTGATCACATGATTATCTAATAAAGTGACACAAACCACTGACTCTGTTTTCCTCTTGCAGCTGTTTGTGAATGATGCCCAGATAAACTCCTCCAGCATTCTGAGCAGTAAAGGAGTGATTCACGGCCTGTCAGCTGTTCTTCAGATTAACAGAAACCGCTGTGATGAGCTCAAGTACGAGAAAGTTAGGGTAAGCTCCTCAGCTCCGAGTCCAGCCTACTTAAGTGCATTCAAGGCTCAGTGAGGCTTACAGGGAACAGTTCAATGGAGAATAAAACTCATGATAAATATTAATGTTTTCTTTCTGCTTCAAAGGGGAAGTGTGTCGACTGTTTGCTGCCCCAAGACAAAATGTGCCCTAATAACACCATCCCAGATGTAAGATTTCTGACTTTAAAGTGTATATCGCATTATTCTGTCAAAGCTTAGAAATTAAACTGTGATTGAAAAAGGAAATAACAATTTCTAACCAACAGGGGGCTCTAAACAAACCTTTATACCAGTCACTGCAGGTAATGTGTAAAATGAGTTTGTTTGCAGATGATTCAATTTTATATTTAAGTTAAGAAAGATGGAAAGTTCTCCACAAAGAAAAGAATTCAGTACAGTTTGTTCAAATTATTAGGATACAATATTAACTCAGAGAAGCTCTAGAGAGGATGTCAGTGATTTCATGGCCTCCCAGTTATCACTAAACACTTCCTGTATGCACTTTGGTGCCAGTTACAGGTAATATTCACTTCTTATCTCAGTTCACTGTGAATTAGGGTTGCAACGATTAGTTGACATTGTCGACAATAAAAATAGTTGATGACGAATTTAATTGTCGATAATAGTCGTTTTGTATTAATGATGATTTTATTTTTCAATGGAGTGAAACGTCTTCCTGTCCGTCTATCTCTGGCCTGCTTCACACATGCACACTAGCATTAAGTGGCATATTTAGTCATGGCGGCTAATGGTGAAAGAACATGGGTTGCTAGACCATCCAAGGTTTGGGACAATTTCACACTCACTCACTCTTTTTTTTTTTTTAAACCGAGTGAGTGAGTGTGAAGTGTCACAACTACCTTGGATCCTTTTTTTAAAGGGCGTGAGACGTCTTCCTGTCCGTCTACCTCTGGTCGGCATGTTTAGTCATGTCGGCTACTGGTGAAACCATAGACATATATACCTAGACGCATCGTTGACTGGGTTGGCCCGCTGATTTGACGTAACTGTGTGTCCTCCATACTGGAGGAGGCAGAGCTGCGCTGTGAACTAATACGAGTGAATGGACTGAACTTCATAAAGCGCCTTTCTTAAAGCGTTATTCAAGTTAATGCATTCATTCACACATTCAAATATGCACTAATATACACTGGGAAACTGTTAGGCTCAAAAAATTATTTTGTTTTCAAAATGTAAGAATGACCAAATACAATCGAAAACAATTTCTCAGTCTTAATGTGAAAGGTAATCCCATGGTAAATGGTTCGAACAACTCCATACAGAACCAGTGTTGCATCTCTCTCATGTTATGTTGGCCGCTTTTGCCCCCTCCAATATGGCAGCGACGTTGACGTATGAGTCAGCGCTCAATGCAGCATCTACGTATACATGTCTATGAGTGAAACCATAGACATATATACATAGACGCTGCATTGATGACTAATCAATGACTAATCGACTATCAAAATAGTTATTAGTTGCAGCCCTACTGTGAACGTCACATCACAGCAGGTCTGTGACTGGAAAAAATGCAGCCCAGCAAAAAATGAACAAAGCAGGTGTTTCAAATATAATTATGCTAAAGAGTAAATGTAAAGCAGGCATCTGTGGAAACGTGGCATGGCTGCAACATTTCCTCCGTATTTCATATCTAAGTTTATTTATTCTGCACCCTAAATAAACCAAATCATCTGCGTGGGAAGTGAGAGTTTTCACTGCTTTATGATGACTTCACGTGGATAACTGATTATACTCGTGTCTGCTGCAATATTTTGGCGCGTTAATTTGTGTTTGTTGGGTCTATGCTGTGTGATGCAGTTTGCAGCATGTGCTGAAGAAAATGCTGGGAGCATTTAGCAGATTAAAAATCAGCACATATACACAGTCTGGTTAATGAGACACTGACGTAAAAAGTTCCCCTTTTGTTTTGTGTAGATGTTGGTGAGGAGAGAGGAGGGATGCCTGTACAGACGGATATTTGAGGGGGAGCGGCTGGCGGGCATGGGCTGCAGAGCCACCTGCCTCAAGAAGAAGACTGTACGTCTCCTGCTGCCTCCTTCAGGGTAACCACTTTTGACTGCAATGTGGCAGATTCATAATCTTTGTGTTTTCAGGAGCGGCGGTGTTGTGGGGGCTTTTTCGGGGAGCACTGTGAGGCGTGTCCCGGTCCGAAGGGCCAGCCCTGCTTTGGTAACGGAGCGTGTTTGGATGGGACGAAAGGGACCGGAGAATGTCGGTGTAACCAAGGCTTCAACGGGACAGCCTGCGAAACCTGCCAGAGCGGCAAATATGGAGTCCACTGTGACCAAGGTTCAGTACAGTCATTACTCAGCACATTGCCTGTGATCTTCATCTTCATCTTCATCCTCAGCATCACATGTTTCTGCGCAGACTGTGAATGTAAAAATGGACGCTGTAACGAGGGCCTGAAAGGCGACGGAACCTGCGAGTGTGACATTGGCTGGAGAGGAATCCACTGTGACCAAAGTGAGTCTAAAGGAATAAAACAGAGAATATGGTTTCTGTTTTAGAAGAGATCAATAATTTATATTTATTTATAATAGGTTTAAATATGTGAGAAAGACTCCAGTCATTCAACAAGAAAAAACTCTCCAAATCTACATTTTTAGACCATTTTTATTTTTGTTTATTT
Organism: Pterophyllum scalare; assembly: GCA_024447675.2. Classification (NCBI taxonomy): domain Eukaryota; kingdom Metazoa; phylum Chordata; class Actinopteri; order Cichliformes; family Cichlidae; genus Pterophyllum; species Pterophyllum scalare. The sequence goes on from JAMQGT020006565.1 coordinate 108,919, forward strand.
TTGGCCTTGAATAAAACTCATTCTGACAGATTGTAACTGTTATCTCAAATATCCCACCTTTTATGGACTGATGCTCTTCGTTTCATGTCTGTGTCATTGCAGAGATCGAAGCCAAAGCTGATGAAGTGTGTGGCTCGGTGAAATGCCACAGCAGTGCAAAGTAAGTCCGCAAAGGTTTAACAGTGTCCTTGTTCAGAAGGGTGCCTGCAGGATGTTTGAGGGTTTGTGCTTCCTGTTAATCTTGCAGCTGTGTGACCAGACCGTCCGGCCCTCAGTGCCTCTGTGCTGCCGGCTTTAAAGGAAATGGGACATTCTGTCAAGGTAAAAGCATGAGAGCTGCAGGTGAATGATCTGAATTCAGACAGCTTTCTGTGAACCACAAAGTTTACTGAATGCTTTTGTTGCGTGCAGCCATAGATCCGTGCTTGGTGGATAACGGCGGCTGCAGTCTGTACGCGGTCTGTAAGAGGACTCGACCCGGCCGAAGGGACTGCGTCTGTAACAGCGGCTACTTGGGCGACGGACTCGTGTGTGTTGGTAAACTGACCTGACACACCTGTATCATATCTGCTCTTCTTTGGTACAGTTAGTGTAAGGAGTCAAACAGAAAAGTTAAGGCCATGTATGACGTCAAAGTCAACACAAATCATTTTAGATACAGATTAAAATTAAAATCAAAAGTAGCTGAAAGGAATTTTAAATCAGGCCAATGAGGATTACAGGTGACATGAAAGTTGTGCAATAAGCAACACAAAATCCTGAAAGCATCACCAGGAAATCTAGTAATACTGCAGGGACCTGCATACTTGGTAGTAATGGGATCGGTACTAATTTAGTACTTATTCTGACTTCAATAAAAGCCAGAGTATTGTGCAGTAATGCAAAATTAATAACTTATTTCAAAAGTACAGTGAGATTGAACAAATATACCAATACAAAATAGTTTTTTTTGCTTCTCTGCAGAGATCAATCCCTGCCTGAAAGGAAACGGGGGTTGCCATGCCAGTGCAGACTGCATTCATGTGGGACCAAACAAAGTAAAGCTAGCCCGGCGCTGCAGTCTGACTGTGAGTTTAAACACACTCTGCTGATGCTGAATGTGCTCTCTTTGGCAGACTTCCTGTGTCTGCAGGGAATTTTACTCTGGAGATGGACAGAACTGCAACATCATCAACTTGTGCCGAAAGGTGAGTTCATCTTGGCTTTGACTGGATTCAAGCTCCGCATGGAAAGTTGAGTGATTCAGATTCATAAAGAATGACTGTCTGAATATTCCACTAACAATCACACATACAGCTCAGAATGGTGTTTCTGTACTAAACTGGTGGAAGACTGTGAGGCACAGCATGCAGTCAAATTAGTTTTTGGACAGTGACACATTTTTTTGTCACTTTGAGGATACCCCATCATCTGTCTGACGTGAAGGAAGCAGCGTGATGGCTGCAGCAGAGCTGGGTTTATTGATGATGTCACTGATCAGAGCTCCACAGAGCCAAAGCAGCCCAGGATGTTCTCAGGGCAAAGAACCAGGATGTTCGTCAGACCAGCAGCTTGACAGTCATTAAATACACATCTAAAGGCAGAGACCCACAAGACGCAGCAGCTGAAGGTGCTGCAGTGAAGACCTGCAGAGCATCTCAGGAGGAAATGGCATGTGGTGATGACCGTGGTTCTGCCTGCAAACACTTTCATCAAGTATTAAAAACTATAATTAATCTTCTGTTAGTTTGTCCCATTAATTTGAAAATGCTGGCCTGTGATGTGGACCTAAAAGTACTTAGAGCAGAACCATCCAGCAGTCCTTCAATGTAATGCCAAAGAAGTGTTTATTAATGTGAACTTACTGCACATGATACTTGAACTTGAGTGTAAGGTGCCATCAGGTGACTGATGTGAGCATTTGGTGCTCTGAAGACAAATAAACTGAATTATGGCAGGAATGCCAAAGGTAATGAATACAGAAGTACTTCAGAAACGTGCTGCTGGGTCTGTGCTGGACTCTACCAGGTATGTGCCAGGTTGGTGACCCAAGTGTGCCGAAGGGTGCCTCAGAGCATTTCCTGTCTCCTCCCCCATGCTCTCCTGCCTACAGCCAATAAAGGCTAACGATACCAAACATGAAACTAAAAAGCTGAAGCGTTTCCATTTCTGCAGCTGCTGGTTGGTCTAACAAATCTGAGATGGTGAGCGAGCCTTTTTGTGTGAATGTGGCCATTTGTTCTGACCTGTCTAACCTGTCGCTGCTGCTACTCCCAGAACAATGGCGGCTGTCACTGGTATGCCCGGTGCAACATGACAGGCCCAGGTGCTCGTAGCTGCATGTGCAAGGAGGATTTCATTGGAGACGGCATCACCTGTAAAGGCACTGTGGCGAAGGTGAGCAGCAGGAACACAATGAAAGCTGTCGGCGCAGGGCTCCCCACTAACTGCTGTCTCTTTACAGGAACTGGAGAGGACTAAATTTTACAGCAACTTGAGGGTGAGTGACGCTCCCACTGTCACCCTGCTGGCAGAATCAGGTTAACTGATGGGAGCTCTGTTTTCAGATGGTGTATATCTCCCTGCGTGGCCGTGGCCCATTCACAGTCTTTGTTCCAAACCCAGAGGCCTTCCGGACCAACACTTCCCGTCAGGTCAGACTTTTGATGTGAACAAACCCCCATTTTTATCCTTAACATCAGTGTGGCTCTGCAGGTGGACTGTAATGACATCAGGTTCATGTATCCGCTGCTCTTTACCATCAATTAGAACATGTTTGTATTTTTACCTGTTTAGATAATGATGTACAGATACAGATACAGAGAACAATTCGCTGACATCCTGCGCAGCCACATCGTCATGTGTCACACTCTGCTGCCTGCCGACCTGAGCCGACCGCGAAACCTCACGTCCCTGTCCGGACTTGTGCTGACCACTGGCTTCACCCAGGTGACCCCTCAGAGAGCAGAGGCGGGGCTCGTTAATCCATATTTTAAAAGTCTGCCAATAAAAGGAGGCTTATCCAATACTTCACAGGGATAAAACAGCAGTCTTCAGGTGTTTTATTGATGACAAGGTGTGTTTGGCTTATTTTCAGGGCTCAATCTTCATCAACCAGGCAAACGTGACGAAGAGCGATGACCTCAGCGTTAATGGGATCATCCATGAGATCAGCAGGATTCTGTATCCTTCAGAAAAATTTATACCCGTCCCTGTGAGTACTGATCAATCAGTCCGCCATCCTAAAGAGAAACTAATGAATTCATTATGTAGCATTTATTATCATGTAATACCCCTGACCATCATTAATCACTCACAGACTGCTGGACAGTTTGATAAATTCATAAATGATTGTTTTCCTGTTAACAGTGACGTGAGAATGAATCATCTTTACTAGCTGTGTAATTATTTCATATTTGTAAAGATGAGCTGGCTGTTTGTGTAAAGTTGGATTTAAGGAGGGGAAGCTGGGTGTGTGCGTGGGCCGGCGTCACAGCGTGTTTTACTTCCTGTTTGCTTATTTTCTCTATTTTCACTCGGTGAAAATCTTAAAAGCTGAAGCAACGATGGTGCTTCTGTCACTATGACCTGAGACTTAATGCAATGTAGAATTCATAATGTAATCATTTTATATTACACATATAAAAGCGTGAGCAGCTGTTGGTTGTGTTGTTTTTCTGCAGGATTCCCCTCAGCTGAACCTGACTGATGTGGCTGCACGTCACGGTTATCGAACCTTCTACAAACTGCTGGAGGTGAGACAGTAAAACTCTGAGGCTGCAGGTTCTTTACTCTGCAGTATGAAGCACTTTAAAGTGACTGCTGCTGGGAGTTGGTGCTCTGATAATAAATATCTCACTCCAAACAAACACCTAACATAATCACATTTGTGTAGTAAAAATGAAATCAGGCCCTGCAACTTGTCCAGGTGTACCACACCTTCACCTAATGACAGCTGGGACAGGCTCCACCTACTCGAAGCATGGATGGATGGAATGAAATCATGTCCTGTTAACCAGTTTTGTTCCCGTGGGGGTGATCTCATGTGTTTCAGGACACAGGTGTAATGGACCTGGTGAATGATGTCAAGTACCAGCCAGTGACGATCTTCCTGCCCTCAGATGGCGTTATGGCATCTCTGCCGCAGGAACAGAAGGCCTTCCTGTTCCACCAACACAATCGAGCCCACCTGGTGGAGTACCTGAAGTACCACATCCTGCAGGGCCAGAGGGTAAAACTTATTTAAAGGGTGCTTTGAGAGAGCCAAACCAATTTTATTTATAAAGCACTTTAAAAACAGCAAGCACTGACCAAAGTACACAAGAAAAGTGCAGATAAAAAGGTAACACCCAAGATAAAAGCAACAATAAAATACACAAAATAATAGAATAACTAGATCAAAAATAAATAAAAAGAAGTACACAAAGACTAAAATCAACATCTCAAGCCTGGTCAAAAGCCAGGTGAAATAAGTGGGTCTTAAGAAAAGATTTAAAAGTAGCCAGCGAAGAGGCCTGTCTAATGTGCAATGGCAGCGAGTTCCACAGTTTAGGGGCTGCCACAGCAAAGGCTCTGCCCCCCCGCCCGAGCCTCCGCTTAGTCCTCGGCACATCCAAAAACAGTTTATCAGCTGATCTGAGAGCGGGAAGGAGAGTGTAGGAGCAGCAACTCAGAGCAACAGGATTATCCACAGCAAGGCAAAGAGTGGGCAAAATGAGTCTAATTAACTTTGATTTGATATCCAAGATCAAAGTTCAGTGCAGCACTGTTTGGATAGAGCTATTTCATAAATGAAGGTTTTAGTTTAACATGTTCAATCACAGGTTTACGCTGAACGATTGATCTACCTGGACTCGGCTCGCACTCTGCAGGGTTCACCACTCTCCTTCTCCTGCGGAGGGACCGACAACATTGTGAGTACAGCAGTAAGAGAAGTCTAGGAGAGAAACGTGGGCTCATAATGAGTAACTGTCCTTTGAACAGGGAGAAATCTTCATCAACGATGGAAAGTGTCGGATCGTTCGGCGACACCTCATCTTTAAAGTGGGGATCGCCTATGGCATCGACTGCCTGCTGACTCCTCCCAGCCTCGGAGGACGCTGTGATGAACAACAAACCTTTGACCTTCCGGTGAATCCTCACTTCACTTTCCAAGATACCTGGAACAAGCAGATGCCGTGATTGGGTCTAACTGTTTGCACACCTTTTGTTTCCTTTGTCAGTCGGAAAGGAGAGCACACTCTCTGTGGTTGGTGGACTCTGAGTTTGCGTCCTCACCTGTTAACCTGAGAGAAACAAGTATAGGCTTAAATGGTTCAGTAAACGTAAAGGTGTGATATCTGGCCTGTTTTCGGTGGTTCTCCTCAAAAACTGAGGGAACTAGCTGTGAAATGACTTTAGATTTAGGAGCGGTTCTCATTCAGAAATAGTAAAAATGGGGTTTGTGCTGCTTTGGGGCTGAATCTCAGCTGTGTGGGTTGTTTGTCTGCTTTTGTGTGCATTCACAGTGATTGTGGAGGTCATCACAGTGTTTGTTGGCCCAGTTTAAGCTGCTGTATTCAGATTCAAGTGTGCTTTTGTTTTGCTGGCCCATAAGAAAAGCACACTGCTGGTGTCCCTTTGCTGTCATCCTTTGAGTCACCTTGAGAAGATCATCTCACTTTGAAGAGTCACTGCATGAAAGAAATGGGCAGTAAAGTGTCCACAACCACAGAGGGGACAGGTCTGATCTTGTTTCTCTTCTTCTTTGGTAGACAAACTGTGTACCGTGCGGCCTTTTAGAGATTCGCTGTCCTGCAACAGCCATCAGGAAGGTCTGAGTCCATCTTTTATCAAACGTAGCAAGTGTGAGGCGCTAAGCTTTGAGGCAAACGTCTCTATGTTGTTTTGTGTTCAGGAGGTTCAGAAGTGCGACCTGCCCAACAGTTACTTTGCCAAAAACACCGGCTGCCGCCCCATCTGCACCATCACCATCTGGCAGCCAAAGTGTTGCCATGGTTACTATGGCCGAGACTGTCTAGGTAAGATGACGTCAGCATCTATGGTTCTGATTCACAACCCAGTGCCTCAAACACAAACATTTAATACCTCAGCATAACAATTTTTTAATCAATACTCAGATATACAAAACATTTCTGAGGCTTACATGATAAAAACTAAAAACGTGAATATTTCTTCATGTTCACCACACAAACCAGCAACTCCACCCTCTGAGGGCTCTGAGGTCCGAGTCATCGCTCTAAATGTTGGAAAATACCCAAAAGAAGTTTTCTAGAAAAACTGTGAACAGTGTGTGTCTGTTAGAACATTTATTGTTTCTCAATGGTCAAGAACTGGGAGAACCAATGAAAACAAAGATACAGTCAGAGTTAAGGTTAGGGAGGTCGTCAGATCCCAGTGAGAGGCAGTGTGCATTTCAAAAACAATCACAGTGACATCATTTTTTAATTGAGCAGGTTAAATCATTGATTGATTGACACATTCAGCTGCTGATGCCCCCCTTCCCCCCCTCTGTCCAGTCTGTCCGGGGGGAGTCGGCTCTCTCTGCAATAACCGTGGGAAATGTGATGACGGTCACCTTGGTAATGGCACCTGTACCTGTGATCCTGGTTTTAGAGGCACAGCCTGTGAGCTTTGCAGTGATGGATTTTATGGACCCACCTGTAAAGGTGAGTAGTAGGCGAGGCTTTCTCTGTGGTGTCTGATTGTAACACTCGTATCATCCTAACCTGTCTGTTTTTCAGCCTGTAACTGTTCCGAATATGGATCATGTGACGACGGATGGAAAGGTACGGGTTTGTGCTTCTGTGAGGCCGGATGGACCGGAGACCGGTGTGATGTCCAGCAGAGTGAGTTTATTTCATTAATGGGCTGCGACTGAATTCAATAAAACTGATCATTCCTAATGATGCCCACCAGAGCTGGTGGGCACTCATTGTGGGTCAGACAGCACCCTGAGAATGAAAGAGTTAAAAATGTGTCTCATAAACCAGATGGGAAAGGTTTAATAATTTAGGAATAAGGAGATATTCCTGTCTTTCTGAGTGGACTGCTGAAACCAAAACAAGGAGACAAGACTTTAAAAAGAAAGTGAAACAGGTGTCCACCAGGTGTAACGTGGCTTTTTGCCCCTGCTGCTCCTGCACATTGAAAGGAGCCATTTGAGGTGGTTTAGACTAAGATGCCTCCTGGGAGCCTCCTGGATGAGGTGTTCCGGGCATGTCCTACCGGGAGGAGGTCCTGGGGCAGACCCAGGACATGCTGGAGAGATTATGTCTCTCGGCTGGCCTGGGAACGTCTCGGTATTCCCTTGGATTAGCTGGAGGAGGTGGGTAGGGAGTGGGAGGTCTGGGCTTCTCTGCTTAGGCTGCTGTCCCCATGATAAATTGAAGAAAATGGATGGATGGATATTTTCAAAATCAATACAAATGGAAAAGCTGGACAGAGAAGCTCACAGAAATTGGCTGATGGTCTCTTCAGGGACTGATCAGCTGTCACTGTATGCTGATGATGCACAGGTGTTCCACACAATAAAGCCTCTGAGGCTCTCCACAGTCTCTGCTGGACTGGATCACAAACATCCTTCATCCAAACTCATTTTCGGTCTCTTGGCATCCAGATGTTATCTGGCCAGAGCACTAGGCCACCTCCCCCCACATCTGGATCTTTTTGACTCTCAGCTCTGCTCTTATACAGTAAATAGTTGCCATCACTTAAGAACCATTTCAAGCTACTTCTGTCTTTTCCTTGTTTTTAGTTCTTACCTGTTCTACACTAATTCACCTATCATGTATCTAATGCTGCCGTCCCACCAGCTTATGCTCTAACCTGCTCACACAGATGGTGCAGCTTCAGTGTGTCAGTCTCACAGACTGATGATGTTTCTGTGTCTCCTCTAGCTGAGGTGCCTCAATGTTCTCCACCCTGCTCTCCAAAAGCTGTCTGTAAAGAAAACAACACCTGTGTGTGCCGGCCTTTTCACGAGGGAGATGGATTCACCTGCACAGGTAACAGGTGGACCGCTGTGAAGCAGCATCTTTCTCTTTTTAAGGGTTGTAAGTGAATCTGTAGGTCTGTCCCTGCAGTGGTGGATGTCTGTCAGATCTGGAATGGTGGCTGTGCTAAAGGGGCCAAATGCTCACAGAAAGGAGGGAAGGTGAGCTGCACCTGTCCCAAAGGTCACACTGGAGATGGGTTCATCTGCCAGCCCATTGACCCCTGCGCATCTGGAGACAACGGAGGCTGCGATGAACATGCAACCTGCACCATGACGGCTCCAGTAAGAACAGGGGACCTCTTCTCTAAGATTGCACCATCAGGTCCTCACTTCTTCTCACCTGTAAAATGTGTGTGTGAACAGGGGAGGAGTAAGTGCAGCTGTAAGGACAACTACATCGGAGATGGAGTGACCTGTGAGGTCAGACAACTGCCCATCAGCCGCTGTCTGCAAGACAACGGCCAGTGTCACCTGGACGCCAAATGCACCGACCTCCACTTTGAAGGTATGCATTCACAACCCTGAGGTGGAGGCTCACTGGACAATGAGCCAATGAGCTGGAATGTTTCCTGGAAGATGGGACAACAAATACACTTTGATAATTTTAATTTGAAAAGTTTCAGTCAGGTTTCAGAATTCATCACAGTACAGAAACAGCATTAGTGAAGGTTACAAATGATCTTCTTACAGCCTCTGACAGTGGACTCATCTCTGTGCTTGTCCTGTTGGACCTCAGTGCAGCTTTGATACTGTTGATCATAACATTTTATTACAGAGATTAGAGCATGCCATAGGTATTAAAGGTACTGCACTGCAGTGGTTTGAATCATATTTATCTAATAGACTCCAATTTGTTCATGTAAATGGGGAGTCGTCTTCACACACTAAGGTTAATTATGGAGTTCCACAGGGTTCTGTGCTAGGTCCAATTTTATTTACATTATACATGCTTCCCTTAGGTAGTATTATTAGAAAGCGCTTCATAAATTTTCATTGTTATGCAGATGATACCCAGCTTTATTTATCCATGAAGCCAGATGACACACATCAATTAGTTAAACTGCAGGAATATCTTAAAGACATAAAGGCCTGGATGACCTCTAATTTCCTGCTTCTAAATTCAGATCAAACTAAAGTTCTTGCACTCGGCCCCACAAATCTTAGAAACATGGTGTCAAACCAGATACTTACTCTGGATGGCATTACTTTGGCCTCTAGTAACGCTGTGAGAAATCTTGGAGTCTTTTTTGACCAGGATATGTCCTTCAGTGCACATATTAAACAAATATGTAGGACGGCTTTTTACATTTGCGCAATATTTCTAAAATTAGAAACATCCTTTCTCAGACTGATGCTGAAAAGCTAATCCATGCATTTATTACTTCTAGGCTGGACTATTGTAATTCTACTAACAGGGACAAGAAAGAGAGAGCATATTTCTCCCATATTGGCTTCTCTTCATTGGCTCCCTGTTAAATCTAGAATAGAATTTAAAATCCTCCTCCTCACATACAAGGTCTTGAATAATCAGGCCCCATCTTATCTCAAAGACCTCATAGTACCGTATCACCCCAATAGAGCACTTCGTTCTCAGACTGCTGGCTTACTTGTGGTTCCTATGATACTTCAGAGTAGAATGGGAGGCAGAGCCTTCAGCTTTCAGGCCCCTCTTCTGTGGAACCAGCTCCCAGCTTGGATTCAGGAGACAGACACCCTCTCTATTTTTAAGATTAGGCTTAAAACTTTCCTTTATGATCAAGCTTATAGTTAGGGCTGGATCAGATGACCCTGAACCACCCCTTAGTTATGCTGCTATAGGTCTAGGCTGCTGGGGGGTTCCCATAATGCACTGTTTCTTTTCATTCACCTTATTTACACTCACTCTGTCTTTAATCATTATTATTAATCTCTGCCTCTCTTCCACAGCATGTCTTTTGTCCTGTCTCTCTCCCCTCAGCCCCAACCGGTCACAGCAGATGACTGCCCCTCCCCGAGCCTGGTTCTGCTGGAGGTTTCTTCCTGTTAAAAGGGAGTTTTTCCTTCCCACCATTGCCAAGTGCTTGCTCATGGGGGGTCGTTTTGACTGTTGGGTTTCTCCTGTTATTGTAGGATCTTTACCCACAATACAAAGCGCCTTGAGGTGACTGTTTGTTATGATTTGGCGCTATATAAATAAAATTGAATTGAATTAATACTTCTGTGAGGTCCATTTTTACTCACTCACTTGTTTCCAGTAATTTTATACATGAAAGTGCTTCTAAGCCACACATATGCTTTAACCCTCTGCATCTTTAACTGCTCTCTGCTTTAAAAGCTAGAAACACAAAGATATGTATGTACAGCTCGACACTCACCTTTTCCACTTGTGACTTCAGTTTGATATGTGCAGGTTTGAAAGTTCGAAAGCATTTCTTGTTCCTTCAAAGTGCATCTGAATGGTACCTTCACTGATAACCTTGAAATGATGAATTCTTCATTCAGTATTTCTGCTGTTTTCTAATTCTTCTGTGTTGGTTGTATTGTATTTGCCTCTGTTGTGTGTTGTTGTGTAGATGCAATACTCGGGGTGTTCCACTATCGTTCCAAGAAAGGTCAGTACAAACTGAACTACACGGTGGCTCAGCAAGCCTGTGCTGCAGAGGAAGGCCGCCTGGCAACGTACACTCAGCTAGCCTATGCTCAGCAGGTCAGTGAATGCATCACAGCAGCCTCCTGTAGGAACCTGCTACGGGGTCACGGTGATCCGCTGAAACCTGCCGGCTGTGTTTGGCTCTGCAGGGCGGGCTGAACATGTGTGCTGCCGGCTGGTTGGACCAGGCACGGGTGGCGTACCCCACCACCTACTCCAACCCCAACTGCGGCTTTGGACACGTGGGCATTGTGGACTACGGCATCCGCAAAAACCTGAGCGAGACCTGGGACACCTTCTGTTATAGGATGAAGGGTGAGGGAGGAAGATGATGTTTGGCTTCATGCGGGTGGCCCTCACTAACCTAACATATTTGTCTGCAGATGTTATTTGTCAAATTTCTCTAATGAACATGTTTATCCACATATGCGGACTAAAATGTTGATGTCGGGGGGGTGGGGTGGGGGGTGGAAATCAGCTCAGAGTGAAACCACAGACCGTAACGGTAACAGGATGTCAGCGCATCGATTATGATCAGTCGCTGTGTTCTTTGTCTCAGAGGTGAAGTGTGAGTGTACAGCAGGTTACGTTGGGGACGGATTCAGCTGCACCGGAAACCTGCTGCAGGTCCTCAGATCCACACCGAGCTTCTCAAACTTCCTCACTGTGAGTCTGACATCACATCCGATCTCAGCACGATCAGATCAATTAGATCATGCTGATAATTAATCTTCACAGATAAAAACACATCTTTCCCTCTGCAGCAAATCCTGAACTGCTCGCTGGCATCTGAGTCGGGGAAGCAGTTTGTGCAGCGTCTCAGTAACCTGACGGTCCAGTCCACTCTGTTCGTACCTGACAACAGCGGCCTGCCCAGCAACCAGGTGAGTCACACACGCAAACGTCCTGTAACTTTACCACACGTACAGTTATTGTTGCAGGTGTGTCTCACCTGTGCGTCCCCACAGACTCTGTCTCTGAGGGACATCGAGTTCCACCTGTCAGAGGGTCAGGCTTTCCCTCTGAGCCAGCTGAAGAATGGCAGTCGCATCAGAACTCGAGTCGGCAGTCTGACCGTCCTCGGAGTCGCCGACCAGCTCAATCCCTCGTCTCTGGTCAGCACCAAACCTGCGATAACTTCAGCGCCCTTGCACGTCTCTGTCCTCCTGCTCACTGCATGAAAGCCTGAATCAGTTGTCAGGACGCCTGCTTTGTGTCAAAGCTCCTCTGTATCTATATCATATGTATCTGACAATCAAATTAAATATGTCCAAATGACAGCATTCAAATCATCTCTCAAAGCAATTCCTGTATTAATGCTCACTGCAGATTTAGAACAAAGTTTGTGTGACGTTTTCATTAAGTTTGGAACTTTCATCCTCTCAGTCGTCCCGTTACATCAACGACCGTTTTGTCACTGACTCGGACATCCTGGCTGCAAACGGGATCATCCACGTTCTCCAGGCGCCTCTGAAAGCCCCGTCTCCTCATCCACAGGTGAGTCAGGCCTTCCTTCATCATCAGCCAGAATCCACAGGCTCCTTTCTCTACCTGACCTCTGAACTCATCTTTGATTGGTTCTGCAGATGCATGCGGCACACAAAGCAGGGATGGGTGTTGGCGTGGTGCTGCTGATGGCTTTGGTGGGTGGAGCCCTTTTCGTGGGGTACCGCTTCTATAGCCACAGCACTAAACCCTTCCAGTTCCACTACTTCAAGGTCAGACTCTGAACATGTCTTATTACTACACTGATACCAACAAAGGTGTCTCACTAAACAGCATGAACACATTGTGAGACACGCTCTAATGTAACATTGATCTTTCTCATGTTGTTGCTTTTGTATGACTATTGTTAGTGTTGTGGAAGCTGCTGCTGGTGTGGACATCTGTCATCAGCATTACAGAACAAAGTTTCTTCACCAGTTTCATTTAGGAATGAAACACATTTTCATCCATATCAGCTGTTTACATATGCATGTATCAGGATTATGTCAGACAGCATCTGGACAGATGTTCCTACTTTGTGAGAGCTTTTATTTTGAAGAGTTACTGCTGGTGTTGGAGCTGAGCATGGTTGTGGTTGCCCTTACAGGAGGATGATGGGGAGGAAGAAGCTTCACCTGCAAACTGCAGCCGCAGCATCTGTAACCCGGTTTATGAAGTGGCTCCCGAAGCTGCCAAGTCCAGTGAGCCTTCAGTCACAGTGAGTCAGCAGCACGTGGTGGTAATGAAACATCCGAAACAGCTACAGCTCCAACACTAATAACTGCCGAAGGCTGCAGTGAGATGATTACTGAGCAGGTCAGCCACTGTAAACTTACACTGTGTTTGCAGGTGGACGACAAACATGAGGTGGAAAATGCAGGAAGTTACGACCTGCTGCAGATCAGATGAGAGGGAGGTTCCTGCTGATGTTTATATACCTCTTTAGACTGAAAGGTCTGCAGCCAACTTCACTTCCTGTGCCACAGAGTCCCATTTCAGGCTTTTCTTTGTGAGGACTGAAGGACTCCTTCACCCCTTGGTGCAGAGAAAGGCTCCCAAACATCCCCACCAGAGACAGAACGCGGTTTTCCACTTTCTTCGAGGTCTCACATTCATCAAATGGATTCTTGTATAAATACATTTTACTGCAAAATGTTAACATGAACAGATATTAAACAACACCCCATGAATGAAAAATAAAGCCAAGCTGAACAGGAAATGTGACATGTGAAGTTCATTTCATTTCAACCCTAATGTAGACCTTCCTGCATGTTTCTCCCCTGGCACAGGGGTTTCTATTGCTTCTTGGCCTTTGATGCCGGTTGCAGACACTTGGGTTCTTGTTGCCATCCTGTGTTGTGATGTTTGGACACACCACACTGCCTGATTTGGTTTCTGCTACTCTCTTTGTCCTTGTTTAGGGGCTTTCACCGAGGTGCTTTTATTCTTGGTCACTTTTTTGTAAAGGGGGAAAAAAATAAAACCAAATAAATCATGCGATGAGTTGGGAAATAATCATCAGTACAATAACCATTACAACCCATAACTGAATCATAGCAGCAAAGCTACAAATAAAGTGCCTCCAGTCAACAAAATATCCCCAAAAGTCACATAATCCTGTATAGGCAGTTCCCAATCAATGCTAAAAAGCATACTGAATCATACAGCGCTCTAATAAAGGACAAACATCAGCGCATACACAATTAAACAAATAAGCTCAGATGTACTCAAACTACTTAATAAAGTCGTCAAAACTCACCTTCTGGCATTTATACACAATGATAAACAAAGGAATATAGGTAAACCTATTCTCCGAGTTACTGAACCGAGGGAAAGAGAAAGGCAGAAACGTCTGCTCTGCGTCACACCTGTGGTGCATTCAAAGGACGCTTCAATGAGTTCAATAACATAGAAAATTCCAAACTCACGATAAAGACCAAAACACAATGCCATAAGTCAACCAAGAATAGAACAGTGTGGACTTTCTCTCTCACACACACACAAACAATGATGTATTAAAAGAATACCAGCTGACAGATTCTCTCTGAGGCCCATCCATCCATTCTCTTCTGCTTATCCTGTCCAGGGTCACGTGGGGGGCTGGAACCTAGCCCAGTTATCATAGGGCGAGAGGTAGGGTACACCCTGTACAGGTCACCAGCCTGTCGCAGGACTAACACACAGAGACAAACAACCATTCACACCTATGGGCAATTTAGAGTGGCCAATTAACCTAACCTCAGTAAGTGCATGTGTTTGGACTGTGGGAGGAAACCCACAGACACGGGGAGAACATGCAAACTCCCCACGGGAGGAGAGAGAGAGAGAGAGAGGGGCCTGAGCCAAGGTGGAATCAAACCCAGGCCCTCTAGATGTTATTCTGAGAGGCAGCAGTGCTAACCACCACACCACCGTGCTGCCCTTAAAGAGTAAATAAATATATAAATAAGAAAAATGAATGATTCGTGAAGTCACCTGAAGCTGGTTATCAAGGTTACCAAACATGTACCTACTCAGAGTTCTGGGGGCGCCGAGTCGATCTGAAAATTTGACTTCAACAGAAGACGCCAACCGGTGGTCTTTGAAACCCAACGATGAAAGAAATGGATGCACACTGACCAGCACAAGGTTAAAAATAAACTTCATTTTTGTGTGTTTCAGAAGTTTTGGTTTGGGTTCAAACATCACCTTCTTTCAACACTAACCCCTAACCCTGCGCACACACAATATCTGAGGATATTACGTAATAAAACCTCTTCAATCTGGCTCAGATCACTTGATGCTGAACCCTATGACTCCTTTCCATCAGACAGAAGTTTCTAGGAAATGTTCTCTGTTGTTAGGAATCAGCTGTTTGATGCAGACAAAGGAACAGAAAGAACCAAATTCAAATTTATTTATAAAGCACATTTAAAAACTAACAGAGTTAACCAAAGTGCTGTACATGTTCCATAGTTAAGGGCTATGGCTGAGAAAGCTCTGTCCCTTCTGCCCTTAAGCCTAGTTTTAGGAACACTGACAAGTAGCTGGTCTGCAGATCTCCGTGACCTAGAAGGAACGTAAAGTGTTAGGAGTTCGGTGAGGTATGATGGGGCCAGCCCATTTAGAGATTTAAAAACATACAATAAAATCTTAAAATCAATCCTAAAACATACAGGAAGCCAGTGAAGGGAGGTTAGCAAAGGGGAGATGTGCTCAGTATTAGGAGTTCTAGTAAGAAGGCGAGCGGCTGCATTCTGGACCAACTGAAGGCATGAAAGTGAGGATTGATTTATACCAATGTACAGGGCATTACAGAAGTCAAGTCTAGTAGAAATAAAAGCATGTATAACCCTTTCCAAATTATTAAAAGATAAGGGCTTGACCTTAGAAAGCAGCCTTAGTTGGTAAAAGTCTGATCTCACCACAGAGCTTGTTTCTCCAGCTTTCTCACAGTCTATTTTCACACCAAGGTTATTTACCACGGGCCTCACATAAGGATCAAGTGGGCCCAGGTCCAATTTTGTAGTACTGCTTGAACTACTGGGTCTGAGAATCATGACCTCAGTTTTGCTTTCATTAAAATGCAAAAGTTTAAAGCCATCCAGACTTTAATGTCATTAATAATAATAATGCCTTAGACTTGTATAGCACTTTTCAAAGGGCTTTACAGTTCTGTGCAGCATTCATTCACACCTCAATCATACTTGGTGGTGGTAAGCTACTAATGTAGCCACAGCTGCCCTGGGGCAGTCTGACAGAGGTGTGGCTGCCAATTCGCACCTCCAACCACAGTTAGGCAATGTGGGTTAAGTGTCTTGCCCAGGAACACAATGACAGCACACACTCAGACGAGGACTCAAGCCTGCGACCCTCCGGTTGTGAGGTGAGCACCTACCCACTGCGCCACTGCCACCCCGATTGATGCTTTTTTTAAAGAAAGGAAAAAAAAAAATCTCAACGATCTCATTTAAGCTCCACAGTCAGACTGAGAGGAGGATCAGATTTAAACACTGCACAACAACAAACCAGACGGAAAGCTGGAAGATCTGCAATGAGGACTGAATTTAATGAAGAGTAAAAACCAACGTGAGCAATGTTTATTGTCAGAATTTGATGATCATCTTATTGATCCATGACTGATAATCTGACACTCTGGTAAAGATAGCTGGTTTCTCTGAGTCGCAGTGCCAGCTGCCCCATGTGACCACACCAAACAGGAAGTAGGTACCATGTTTCTGACAGAATAGCGGAGCTCCAGAATCGCCCTGAAAGAAGAAGAAGAAGAAGAAAAAAAAAGGTTTCCTGAAGGTTCATTCATCCACCTCCAACAAGGAGAGGATTTTAAAGCAACACTTCAGAGTTAATTCAATAAAAAATATATTACATTAACATTTTTCACTGAGCCCCCCCCCATTTTCAGATAATTTCAACTGGATGATTACCTGACAATTCACTCATAAGGACTCCAAATGCAAATGAATATTTATTGGTAATGAAGTAACAAGCTAGGCCACAGGCTGTAGTTTGGGGACAGTCTCACTGAGGCTCGATGGCTGCCTGATACCTTTGACAAAGGCCAGAGAAAACAAGGAGGGAGGGTGGAGCACAGAAATGAGAAGAAATGGCTGTGTTACACAGGTGCAGCACAGCACCTGAAATTCAGAGAAATTATCGGTTTCATGGCCAGGTGAGACCTGCTCCCTCGTTATGACTAATTAAGTAGATAGAAGGTCTGGAGTTGATTTCAAGACTTGAACTTAATAACTGTTCACCAAGACTCTTAATATGAACCCATGTTAATGCAAGTACAGGATGCCATCTTTAGGCTAAAATAAACTGATCAGAGTAAAAGCAAAAACTGTCCAAGAATGCTCTCAGAGGCAGAAGGATGAAGAGATTCCCTCATGGATGCAAATACAGAGGGTTTACTACAAGGTGCAAACTGCTGGCTACACTCAGGAACAGGAAGGACAGATCAGACTGACAGGAAGCAGCTAAAGAGCTGTCTGAGAGTCTCTGGACAGATGAAACCAAGAGCAAGCTGTAGTCAAAGGATGGAGGAGGAAGGAGAGAGCTGAGGATACCCCATCATCTGTCTGACATGGAGGAGGCAGCATGATTTGGGCAATTCTGTACCAGTCTTCGGCTGGCTGGATTAAAAAGACCAACAGGCCGGGTGTGGCCCATGGCCATAGTTTGTCCACCACTGGTTTAGTCATTGTCCCAAACAGGAGGTATCCGAATCATGAAGCATTCATATACCAAATCATGTAAATACTAATATGATTTTAAACAAAGTTCTCAGTCATGAGAACTCAGAAACACCACCACCGCCATCCTTAGAACTGGTGATGAATCCTTTAGTGGAAAGCTTCCATTGACAGAGTGGACAGAAGACTCTTTAAAATGCTATCTGTAAATGTTTTATGATGAAGGCTATGTGCTGATCAGGAGCTTTAACCTCCTCAGATGTTATCCTCTCTGTGCACTTTGGAAGCAGATGAAGTGCCTGAAGCCTGAAAGAAACACCACAGTCAAAGCAGATGGCAGAGCAGCAGGAACAGTCAGGGTTTAGTTACCATGCAGGATGTGGATCCTGCAGGATGTGAACAGATGTGAGTGTCAGTGATGAATCCTCCCCACTTTTGTCTGCAGGTACTCTCATTGACCAGCGTCAGACCAGCGTGGTGCAGCCGGTCTGGATCGACACCCTCTGCAGGAAAAAGAAATGCAGGCGTGAAGTAAGGATTAAGATAAAGAGCTGTGAAGTTCTGTCACATGACTCAGTCTGATCACACACCAAACTGCTGTTTGCATTTCTATACACTGCATAGAAAAAAAAATGAGGATGGTACCTTTTGCTTTAGTTACTCCCCAGCCTGCTGTGATGCAAGACCAGGTGTCATCCAGGCCGTTATCCTCTTCAGGGACACAAACTGGAGACACCTCAGAGCCTGGAGACAGAGTCAGGGGACGATGAAGTTCTTCAGTCAAGCAGACTTTTAGGAATAAAAGCTCAAGTTTCCTGAAGGTTCAGACTCACCTAGTCTGACGGCAACACTCAGGTGAAGCAGTGCCAGGTCAGACTTTGGGGGAAAGCCGGCTTTCTGCGGTGGGTTAAAGACTTTGTCTATGAGGATGGTTTGAACTGGCAAAAACTTTGTGTCATGAAGCCCCAAAACGGCTACATCCTCTTTAGCTCTGTGGCGGGGGGGCAGCAGGTTAGCAGTGCTAACGTGAGGTGTCTGACAGATTACTGACTGCATGACTGGAACCAGTACGAATGGCAGTAGCTCCTCAATGTGCCCTGGGCATCATAGAAACAGTATTACCTGACACCGCAGTGTTTGGCGGTGATGACCCAGTGGGGGTGGATCAGAGCGCCACTGCAGTAGTGGCGACCATTAAACTGCAGGCTGACCTGCCAGGGCCAGAAGAAGGGGCAGGACTCTGTGACATTCACCACAGACAGCACACCGTCTGCAGACAGCGAGAGCCCAGCGAGGCCTGGAGTCTGATCACAGCCAGAACTCTGCTGCTTGCCGCAGTCCTCTGTTATCCATGCAACATGCAGGGTGGACAAAATACCAGAAACACCTTGACTGACTGCCTGGTGGTTCTAATTGCTGCAGTACAGTCAGTTTAAAAAATATATATAAATATATATAGTGATATAAAAGCTTACCATCATCTGTGAGGTCATCTTCATACACTTTAGCCTGTTCATCTGGAAATGGAAGAAGCCTTTCAGTTCAGAATCCACCTTTTGCAGGTGTAGGAACCTTCAGGCTTTGGACTCAGACTCACCTATGGTGTCAGACATCCACTGAGCATGCTCCTGGACTCTGGTGTACACTCCAGGTCTTTTGGCTCGACCACAACCGACTCCCCAACTCACCAAACCTGCCAGCTCATACCTGGTGCCAGTGAAGCAGGACAGAGGACCTCCAGAGTCCCCCTGAGGAGGTAGGAAGCAGGAATAGAGACCATATGAACTTCTTCCTACTTTCTAAACTCATGCTGACTAAAGTTTGATTGTCCAGGTGTTGAACAGTCCTTATTTTCAGGCTGCACATGTTATACCTGACAGGCATCCACTCCTCCTTCGTCCCTCCCAGCACAAAACATGGAGGGCCTGATCCTGCCAAGGTAGTACTGATTACAGTCATCGGAGGGAAGGATGGTCACGTTCACTTCCTGCAGCCTGTTGACTCGAGGACCATCTGGTGATAGAAAAAGAACGGGAAGGCTCAGATCCCACCTGAAGAATCTCCATCCCCTGTTTAGGACGAACGCTTCCTCACTCTCTCGGGTGGAGCCCCAGCCAGTGATGGTGCACTTCATGAGCAGAGGCAGTGGCGTCATCCAGATATCGATGGGTCTGACAAATTGGCTGAACTTCAGCGGCTTATCCAGCTTCAGCAGGGCAACATCACTCTCTTTAGACTGAGTGTTGTAGCTGTGATGGGTGACGATCGTGGAGACACCGACCAGCTGAAAGAGACCGGAACATTTTCTCATCAACATGTTTGCCTGTGCTGCCACAGAGGAACCAAAGAACCGGCCAAGAGAAAGCAGCCTGGAGTTCAACCCTTATCCTACAGACATTCTGTATATATCGACTACTGACTGAGGTCCCTGGGGACCCAAAGAATAATTTACTGTGAAGAAACACCACCATGAACCAACCAACAGGAAAACATGTTTCTTCTTAAGGCATTATGAGTTATGCTATTAATGTTATCTAAAGAAAAAAAGTGTTCTTTTTGCAAAGTTAAAATTAAGTTGCATATTTTATAAAACTTCTCAAGTCCACATTATTACTTAAAGCTCATTTCCCATCCTTTGATTCTGGTTCCTGTTTGTCTTCAGTCATTTTAAGTCAACATTATAGAATGTCTTTATCATTATGCAGGATGTACAATGATACTGGATTATTTGTGTTGTATTTATATGATGAAGCCAGAGCCATTGTGGGCCTAATATAAAAGAACACACAAAACCAGCCGGTCCATTGATGTCTTGGATGTGCCCTTCACAGGTCAAGCTTAAAACACCTCAGCTAAGAGGCGCCATGGAGGCATCCTGGTCACAGCACTTCAATGAGTCCTTTGGATGTGGAGGAGCAGCACACTCTGCCTGTGATATGAGCTGATCTCCATCATGTGCACCCTTTCAACTTGAATCTGATTTTGGGGATGGAGTATAATATTCTTAGCTGGATCCATTGTGATCGAAGAGGGAAATTTTATGGCTTTAAAAAAAAAAAATCTTTGTGCTGCGTGTGTGTGCACACAACGACACAACCCACATTTTAAGCCGTTTTTGTTTTAAAAAAAAAAACACTTCAGTGGGTCAGAGAAGAACTCCAACAGTGTAACCCTGGAGGGCAAATCCACCCATTTGTGCTGCGCCGCCTTCAGCTGGTGTTTCTTCACATTTACACGGTGGAGCCGAGTCTGACCTGCTGCTGAGGTTCTTCAGGTTTATCCAGGTCGTGTTTTCCAGCCAGAACTGTCCACAAAGATGCTTTAGTGTGTCTGTAACACCAGGAAACAAGAAATACAAGTCAGGAAATCGGATCCAGGATCAGTGCTGGAAACCATTCCTGCCGTCATGAACCAAAACTAGTGCAAAAACATTTTAGCTCAAATAAACTGAAAAGGAGGAGGAGTCAGAGACAGGAAATAGCTTTAGTTTAAGTCTTTGTTCTGGCTGGAACTTTTCTCAACTTCTTACTTATAATAAAATAAAACCCGCTGCAGACGCTACAACAAAAATTATAAGTGATGACCTCTGACCTTATGAAGCAGTGGGCAGCAGAAATGACCCACAGTGGGCTGATGATGGCGCCCCCACAGGCCGGCATGGAGGCAAGTTGAAGAGAAACCTGCCACGGCCACGAGTGAGCCCAGGCCTCCTGACCGCCAATGATCCGGGTCTCCATCTCCTGTTCCGGGACGAAGGAACGCACCCCAGCCAGGTCTGAGGGTGTAGAGGCCAGAGGTCAGGAGAGAACTGAGCCAATGGCTTCAGATAAAACCATCTTCCACCACAAAAAAAGGTTGAGTTTGCAGAGAACTTCAAAATAAGAGCCCAGCTGACATATTTAAACCCCTGCAGAAGTGTTCACCAAATTTTAATGTCGATGCTTTAACTGAACTTTAAATACAAATGAAAATATTTATTTTTTAAATAACTCCATGAATAATGTATATTATTGAATAATATTTGCCTTAAAAGTCCATAAATTCTATTAAAGAGTGTCTGGTGTGTGAACAGGTGCACAGGTTTAATATAAATCATACAGGTCAGACCACATAAGATGGTAAATATCCAAAACCTATTAAATAAAATGTTTACACATTTATTCCAATTAAATATTAAACTTTTACATTTAAATATTTTCCATGATTAAATAAAAGCATTTTAAAAATAATTTTAAAGCATTTCTTTGAGACTTTTTTCTTTATTTGATTTATTTCTTTATGTTTCATATTACTGGAGTTTCCACTGTAATAAAAACTGGATTTGTTGATCAGCATTCTTAAACTTGCCTCTGAAGCCGAAGCGTCCAGAGAACAGCGAGTTCTCCTGCAGGGTTTCATTTAAAGTCACGTTCAGCTGATTCTGGGCCTGATTCCAGCTTCCAGCTGAGGGAAAAACATCAGCATCACATTCAAACTCTAACTTCGTGTCTCCAGGAGACGAGAGGATGGATTCACAGTCACTGCAGAAATGACACCATCAGCATAAGATCTTCACTCTGCAATGTTCTCCGGTGAATCAAATCTGACTTTAAACATCAGAAATATTCAGCTAGAAAATTTAGAGAATCTGAGGAACCCTCAGAGGAAAACGGTCCTACTTGCAGCAGCTGAGTAGCTGTGCCTCAGTTCAGCTGTATTTCGACCAAACCAAGTTAGGTGGTTCATACTTCTAACATGAAAATTAATTTCTACCTTTGGATTAGTATGACACATACTGATGGAGAGGGAAGTCCCTTTCCAACTGCTGTCTTTCTTCAACACAGCCTGATCTGGATGGACCGTTTGGCACATCCTCAGCTAGTTTCTACAGAGATAAGCGCTCAGTTCACTTATACATCGACTTCCTTCCCCTCTCTTCTCCCACACTGAGGTTCGAGGAGAGCAGCCATTCCCCGGCTCACTCTGAGGATCACAGGTGGGTTGACTTCCCCTCCTATAAGTCTCATCGGCACTCAACGCAGACAGTAACTGATGCCCTCTGTACCATCTGATTTAGGATG
Source organism: Pterophyllum scalare (assembly GCA_024447675.2). Lineage (NCBI taxonomy): Eukaryota > Metazoa > Chordata > Actinopteri > Cichliformes > Cichlidae > Pterophyllum > Pterophyllum scalare. The sequence goes on from JAMQGT020006565.1 coordinate 131,260, forward strand.
GGGGACGCCTCAGGGAAACTTCACTGGTGCTCGATGTCCTGTTTTTTGTTGAGAGAACTATTTTGAACCCATCCATCAAAATAACCAAACTATTTACCTTTACACAAAACAGCTGCTCTGTTTTTCCATCTGTTTGGCTGCAGAACCCAAGCCTCACACTTAGGATGATTAATAAAATATATATATCAGAATGTTCTGTGGTGCTCATCGAGCTACAAACAGTCCTGGACAATAAGGCTCGTTCGGAGTCACCAAGTGAAAGAGAAGTCATATGTGTGAAAAGAGACTGGATTTGAATTTCTGCTGTTTTCATGATATAAATCCAACCTAAACCTATTACAACAAACAATCACCTTGAGGTAACTGTTTGTTGTAATAACGTGGGTTTTTTTCTGTTTCTATTTGTGCCGAGACAGTATTCACTAACACTTTCCAAATTAAATAAATGAGAAAACACAAACCAGCATTTCATCAGGAACCAGCAACACCTGTGTCTCACCTGTGTGAACCAACAGAAAACAGATGACCACCAGCAGCATGTCTGCCTCACACTCATCCTCAGAGGGTGTACAGCAGGGGTATTCAACTCCAGGCCTCGAGGGCCGGTGTCCTGCAACTTTTAGATGTGTCTCTGCTTCAACACACCTGAGTCAAATATAGAAGTCATTAGCAGGACTCTGGAGAACGTGACTGCACACTGAGGAGGTAATTCAGCCATTTCATTCAGGTGTGTTGGATCAGGGACACATCTAAAACCTGCAGGACACCGGCCCTCGAGGCCTGGAGTTGCCCACCCCTGATTTACAGAAAGCTGGCCTGAGCTAGCTCTGCATGGGCACCAGCAGCACTCACAGGCAATAAAGTCATCATCCAGAGCTCATTACATCCCACATGCAGCTCCTCAGCAGTCCAGCTGATGACACTGTGCACCCACAGGCTGGTTTTTAATCTGAGCCACATTCAGCACCAACAAAATGAAGGGAAAAGTTCTTACAAATGGAAAAATTATGGTTTGCATGCCCTGTTATTTTACACAGGCGTTGCTCCAAGGCAGGTACTGCAAGTTCCGCCTTTTTAATGCACCGTGTTGCTGATTGGTTGTGATCAAAACCATAATTTATTATGTGATCTTCACAAAATTATTCAGCAGTGAGTTATTTCCCTGTTTGATTAAATTTTCCTTTAAGTGGCGTTCATGCTGTGAGGTATTGCCATTAAGAAGCAGTGAGCTTGATTTTTATGTCTGGATGCTCCAGCCTTTCAGCCTTCAAAGGAAATGAGCTTAGTTAATAAAACATTTCACTCTGTATTTACCAAAATGTTATTTGGTTTCATTTTCTGTGTTTCTACGTTTGTGATGCAGGAAGGAGCCTGAAAAGCAGGAATGAAGTGAGACTGTGGCTTTCTTTATGGAGTGAATCCAACTACAAGGATTTGTTTAAAATGTGTTTCCAGGTAAAACTCTGAAACTATATGAATCTCAGGACCTTGTTTACAGGTCATGTTTTTTTCTACACCCTTCAAGACCTGGCTCAAGTCTAAAAAGTTTGATGGCAAACTGGTAGGAATGTTTTCCTTTTCCTCGGACCTTGGAGTTTGGAGTTCTTCTTCCCCCTTCCTAAAAGGAAAAAACTGAAGTAAAGTGAATCTAACCTAATCAAAGCACAAAAAAGATAGAAAGATAGATTTGTGTTGTCCTCTGAAGTTATTCATCACTCACACCATCAAGGTTTTACAAAAAACGCTTCCTCTACAACAGGAGTGCCCAAACTCCCGGCCCGCGGGCCGCTTCCGGCCCCGCCCCTTACTTCCGGAATTGACGTCAAAAATAACATAATTTGGCCTTTTAAGTTACTTTTTTGATTTTTAGCTTAACCCTCTTAGCTGGAGGGGAAGGCAGAATGTCAAAAAATTGTTGGTTAACAATAGATGTGCTCTGATTTTTGGAGGGAGTGGTTCTTGTTTGTTGGGTTTTCCTTCCTCTGAGGGTTGTTTTAGCGTTCTCTTTTTCTTTTCCTCCTCACAGGTCGGGCGGCGTCTCCAGTTTGGAGATTGGTTTGAGTTTTGTTTTGTTTTTTGAAGGCATTGTTTCCTTTCCAATAACGACTATACTTCGTAATCTGCTCTCTGGCTGTTGGTCTTTCTTGTTTTTGTTTCCATTCTTAATCAAATGTTGCCCCCACATCCCCTAGAACTTGGACCTAACACCCCACTCTGCATTTAATCATTAGTCATTATTAATCTCTATCTCTCTTCCACAGTGTATCTTTCATCCTGTCTCTCTCCCCTCAGCACCAACCGGTCACAGCAGATGACTTGCCCTCCCTGAGCCCAGTTCTCCTGGAGGTTTCTTCCTGTTAAAAGAGAGTTTTTCCTTCCCACTGTTGCCAAGTGTTTGCTCATAGGGGGTCGTTTTGACTGTTGGGTTTCCTCTGTATTATCTAAGGGTCTTACAAAATAAAGCATCTTGAGGTGACTGTCTGTTGTCATTTGGTCCTCTATGTATAAAATTGAATAGAATGGATATGTATTATTATTATTATGCCTCTCAGTCACTCCGACATGCTCCGCTGAAACTTCTTCCGGAACTGATGAGGATTCACGGCATTTTAAATGTTAACTATCGGTCCTCCTCCTCCTCCTGCTCCTCCCCCGGTCCTCTCCGTGGAGCTCAATCGGCGTAAGCCCGCTTGAGCAGAGAGCATGTCCGGGAACAGCAGAGCGATCCTTGAGGCCACCAGACTGCTGTGCGCTCACAGAGGAGCACTGCAGCTCCCGAAGCTGCACGAGAAGCTGCGGGAGCGCTGCAACATCACCGCGGAGGACCTCTGCACAATGGTCTGCGAGCATCCCCGCTTCGTGCTGGTCCGCGGGCCTGAGAGGGATGGCAGGCTGCGGCCGGAAGAATGCACGGTGGTGGCACAAACGTCGCTGCGGCTGTGCAGGAGCTACGGACGCGGGGAACCCTGTGGAGGCTGCGAGGAGCTGCACCTCTGCAAGTTCTTCATCTACGGAACCTGCAGGTTCGGCAAGGGCAGGTGAGACGCGTGCATGGGCGTGTCAGCATCGCGCGCACGCACACACGGTGGTGTTGAGTGAAAGTAGACTTAGGTTTTTAGTTTTCAGCGTAGATGTAGACCAAAACATAAAGGCGGAAAAGTTTGGAGCGTCTGTCTGTGTTTCAGACTGGCCTCATCTCGTTATGTAATCAGCGGTACTTTAACTCCGCTCTGCTGCGGAGCGATACAGTTTCTGTGGCAGTGAAGAGGCAAAACGAAAGTTAAGGAAGTGAAACAGAAAAAGTTTCTGCAGCAGCATCATCATAGTTGTTGTTGATACCTGAAGCGGTGACGTCATGAAATAGCTGTTCAGCAGTCCGTTTTTATTGGTTTTCAGCAGCAGCAGCAGCAGGATCAGTGATCTGCTCGGTATTTTACACTCTGCTGTTCCTCACAGGAAACCGTGCAGATTCTCCCACGACGTTCGATCGGATCATAACTATCGATTGCTGAGAGAGTGCTCGCTGCACGAGCTGAACGAGGACGAGCTCTTCCTGCTGCTGCTGCAGAACGACCCCGCACTGCTGCCCGAGGTAACGTTCACACCCGGCTCACCTGATGTCGCAGGTATGTCAGCTTTTCCTCTGTGAGATTCAAACTCAGTTAAACTCAATCAACTCAAACTCAATCAAAATCAATCAAACTCAGTCAAACACAATTGATTCTTCTTTCGGCTCCTTGTTCTCTTCAGTCTGACCTTCACTTGTCCCTGCAGGCGTCTCTGCCGTGTTCAGAGTCTCGGGCAGAGTGAATGATGTCTGCTTCTCTTTGTCTTTGCTGGAGAGCGATGGGCCGAGTAGCTTTGGTCCTGACTGGAGTGGATGTGAATGAAGAGTTGTTTGTAGAAGAAATCAGAATCAGAGTATCCTTTATAGTCACTGTACAGCAATGAGACAAGGAAATTGTGTAAGCACGCTCTATCTAGTGTCTTAAAAAAATAAAAATAAGATAAATAGATAAAATAAACAGGAGCATGCATAATTCTACAGATTCACACTCATTTCTCCAGACGTACACCCTGCCCAGAAATCCACAACTTCATTTACCCCCATTCCACTCCACACTTGCACTTATTTACACCTTCTAGTATCCAGAGTGTCATTATTCAGAAGTGTAATAGCCCACGGAAATAAAGTGTCTCTAAGCTGATTTGTCTGGCTCTTCAGGGCCATGTATCTTCTGCCAGAGGGCAGGAGGTTGAAGAGAACTTGGCTGGGGTGAGATGGCTCGCCCAGGATCTTCCTAGCCCTATTTAACACCCGGGGGTTTGCAATGTCCTCTAGGGAGGGCGGGGGGCAGCTAATTATTTTCTCTGCAGTTTTAACAACACTCTGCAGTAGGGCTGCAACTAATGACTATTTTGATAGTCGATTAGTCATTGACTATTCAAACGATTAGTCGAATAATCGGATTATGAATCACATAATTATGAAATGGCACTTATTTAGCGATCAGCTTTTACATTTAGCATAAGGTTATTTAAAATGTGTACCTCTCAAGTCTCCCGTTTTGGCCGGGAAACTCCTGTATTTTACCCTCTGTCCCGCCGTCCTCCCGTATTATTATTTTCCCGTATACTGAATTCTGTCACTAGCCTCGTGAGAACTGCCACCCAGGTTACTGCAGGTGGCAGTTCTCACGAGGTTAGTGTAGACAGCGGGAACAAAGCCGGAAGAACAGCTGGACCTCGGTTGGGCTCGGTGTTGCAAATTTAGCGGATTTTCAGACCCCCGTAGTGACCTTTTTTTTTTTTTCCAATAAGCGACAGCGAAATCCTCCACTGTCGCCGTGTTCTGTGTCCATAAAGCCTTCGTACTGCGTCCCTTCGTACACTTTGGCATCACCCAGACCTCGCTTCGACTCCACCCTCAACCCTCCAACCCCCTGAACCTCACTTCAACACCGAGCCTGCCTACCCGCTCCCTCCGCCCCCATCCCCGGACCTCACTTCGGCCTTTATCGACCTTTGAGACAGCCGACAGCGAGTTTTCTTACACAAGTTGGCAACAGTGGCCCAGAAAAAGGAGGAGGGTTGACCTTAGCAGTCTCACCCCACAGTGTTTTCATTAAATTAGATTTTCTAACATTAGAGAATACGGGACAAAATTGATCTGTGTAATGTGGGTCTAGGCTAGGGATGCTCCCTCTGACACCGAGGCTTCGAAACACGCTTCAAACTCGATAGGCCAAGTCTTGTGAAGCAGTGGGCGGAGCTTGCTTCAGTTGACGTCACTGATGACATTTGAACCACTTCACTTCTTCATTCAGACTGAATCAGCTGACTGGTTTTATGTCACAGGTGGAGCTTTGAAACTCTGGCGCGATCCTCAGAGTATTTCAGACACTGAAACGCAGTTTCAAACCTGCTGTGAGTCAGTAACAGCTGGTTTGTGTGAATTTCGGACTTCCAATGATTAAGCCATCTAATTTTTCCTAAGTATGGGAATATTTTTGATTTAGTGCCACCGATTAAGGTCAACAAAACATGATGCAGCTAAGTCAGATTTAATTTAAAACATAAAATTATGCATCCACCTTCAAATTGGTGAACAAATGTGCGAATAGCGGCCAGCGACGTTCAGCGTGTCAAAAAGCAAACAGGTGAGCTCGAACAACGTCACTGGCCGAAGATGCAGTGATCACAACACACCTGTTCAGTGGTTATTCAAATATAATACTCATAGCGCCATATCATTCGAGAGTTGTCTTTCTTTCTCCCTTTCTTACTAGGATGTTCTCAAAGGCTGGAGAAGGTGTCCCCAAAAAGAGAAACCATTGAAGCCCATCTACTGTGAAAAAAATATTCCTGAATAATAATAATAAAAAAAACGAGGTGCATAAGCACACATTTCCTGCACACCAAGCAAAAGGTTCAGAGCTTCAGAAAGCCTCACTTTGCCATCACTAGTCTAGGCAAAGCATTAAAGTTATTAAGTTATTTCATAAAATGTATTTGTAGTTCTAAACATATTTCTGGTGGGGTTTTTTTTTTTCATTTTTTGTCTCTTTAAAGGTGTTTTTCCTCTCCTACAGCCTCGATTGCAACTACATGCAAATGCCAATTATGCAAATTAGGCGATGACGTCATATAGCGACTTCTGTTTTCAGTGGCAGAAAATTTTACGTATATTTTTATGAAAATGCGGTAGTAAAGACACAGAAGATGGATACTTAATTCAAAAAATTTTAATCAGGTTTGCTGCCGATATAAATTTAACGGTCCATTTTTCCAACCATAAAAAATATATAATACTTTGAAATTGTCCCAAACCTCACCCACATTCCGCTGAATGCTATTGCGCATGTGTGATGCTCGCCAGAGATAGACGGACAGGAAGACGTCTCACTTCGTTAAAAAAAAAAAATCAGTAATAAAAAACTACTATATTCGACAATTAAATTCATCATTAACTATTTTTATTGTCGATTATTGTCGACAATGTTGACTAATCGTTGCAGCCCTACTCTGCAGGGCCTTTCTGTTCCTTACTGAACAGCCAGTATACCACACCGTGATGCAGTATCCCTGCACGGTTTCTGTTGTGGAACGATAGAAAGTCTGCAGCAGGTTAAAGAAGAGAAGTCATAGAAAAGAAAGCCTGTTTTGATCATTTAAGCTCCACAGAAGAAGAAAAAGATGAAGAGAAGATGCGGAGGCTTGAAATTGAAAAACTTTATAAAAAAAATTTAAAAAACTAAAGTCTGGACTGACGCAGGTGTCTGCAGGTAAATTGAAACTCTTCCACTGTTCTGTGCTAACAATGATTTATGTTTTGCTCTCTTTCAGGTGTGTCTGCACTATAACAAAGGCTCTGGGCCTCACGGCTGCTGCACCTTCCAAGGAGCCTGCACCAAAATGCATCTGTGCCAGCACTTTGTGCAGGGAGACTGCATCTTTGGAAAAAAGTGCAAACGACAGCACGCCGTCGACGAGCATGGCCGCGGCGTGCTGGAGGAGAGAGGGCTGAGCAGAGACGCCATCCAGGACCTGCCCTTCATCTATGGCAACATCCACCAACTCAGAGCCGTCGCTGCCGGTGAGACTGAAGCCTCTGATATCTCATACGCAGCATTTACTGAGGTTTATTATCACCTAGTATGAGCAAACGCTGACAATGATCTACAGCTGCTTAAAATGGCTGGACGATCCTCTCCCAGCCCGCAAATCTCAACGCCCACCACAAACATCGCTCTGTAATACTTTTAATCACAGTACCTTTGCTGTACAAAAACAGTCTAAATACAGTAAGACTTCAGGAGACTGAGCAAAAAAAATTTAACTAAGAGATTATTGACACTGGTATCTATTTGATACATTTCCTGTATTGTTTCCTGTGCGGCCAAAGCGATACCAGCGTATTCAGTACGATCATACGAACCTGACTGCAGGGAATAAGCCGGCAGGAACATCCTGACACTTTCTGAAGACTGACAATAAATAAGCACGTTAATAACAGATTTATATCCCATAGACGTATGTATGATGCATAAAATGCATAATTTACAAAGACCTTTCCTCTGCTCCACAAAACTCAGCCACACCCATCACATTAACACTGATACACTTTTATTTGTGCGAGTCACTCAGTATATAGCACTGTGCAAAAATCTTGAGTTAAAACTAATTTCTTTATATTTTACAGGAAATTTATGCAGTCATTTGCTAAAGGGTGCAAACATGCATGGAAATGTAGTTTATAAGGCTGTTGGAGTGACCTCCTTCAGTCTTCAGCTCAGCCTGAACTCTCTGAGCAGCTTCCTGTCGTTGCAGTAAAGAAGTCTGCAGGAACAGTTCTCCAGGCTTCCTGAAGGACATTCAGAGCTCTGCTTTGGATGTTTCTGCCTTTTGTCCTGTTCTCTGGCAGGATGATGTTAAGTGCCTGAAAATGATTTAAAAGCAGCCAAAGTCCAAAGAACAGCTTTGAAAGACCTTCATAAAAATGACCGTAGGAGAAATGCTGGCTTCTCCCCTGCAAAATATAAAGAAATGATTGTGGCTCAAGACTTTTACACAATACGAAACTTTAAAGAAATGCATAGCATAAATCCAAATATTAAATTGTAACCTGACAAAAAGAATGTCGGACTGACCGAGGAACATCCCAGCAGACAGTAACTGAAAAACGAGCTTTTCCCAGGGTCAGACAGACCTGCTCTGGGATCTGCAGTCTGAGGACGTTTGTGTGCAAAATCGTTTCTTTATTTCATTTTCTTTTAAATTGTGTCTGTTTGTAAGATTAGATTGAAATGGATGAAAGAAGACACGTTTGCTGGGAACAGTTTTGGTAATTTGCAGCACAAAATGTCTGAATGGTCAAACCGTAAATTTTCATCTGTTTTTAAAACGTAGCTTTGAGGAAGTTTTTATACTTCAGCAGGTGAAAACATTCAAACATGAGCGCTACAAAACAATCTGAAGCTATACAAGTCAAAGAAAGCGCCATCTATTGGTGACACTCTGCAATTGAGTCAAATGAGCATGTTTATAATGAAAAGTAGACACGCCCCCAGAGACGGAAGGGGGAGTGGCTCCATTTGCAATAACCGCCTCACAGTGAGAATATATAAGCAAACTTCGACATCGCTGTCAGAAAATGTGAATGAACATCTGCAGACATCTGAGAACGCTGTCCCATAAGTATGACATCAGACACCCTCCCACATGAAGGCGTGGCCTACACACACACACACACACACACACACACACACACACACACACACAAATATAAGAAAACTGCTCCTTAAATCTGAAAAAAGACCTAACGGCCTCAGCTACAAGGAAGCCGGGATATGAAAAATTTTCTTTAATGTCACAATTATAACAAAAATGTCAATAAATGTGAGAAAGCTGAGAAGACTACATCATGAACATGAAAAGGCTACACAAACATTAGAAAAGGAGCCATGAATATGAAACTATGATGAGATAAGAGAGAAAATTCTCAGATAAGATAAATGACATTTGGCATGTTCACGTGATGGAAGCTGTGAGGACCTCGGAGAGCTCAGGAGGAGCTCAGTGATTCTAGAAAAGGCCAGAAAGTGAGGAGCTCTGCCCCCTGCTGATGTTCTCTATGCTGAGGATTGTTCTGTGTGTTTCAGAGAACGTTCCTGAATCAGCTCAAACACATGAAATTTGCCTGCACTTCTTCAGAAACAGCTGCAAGTTTCAGAGTGAGTTCTCCTCCTTTTTTTGTGTGTGAAGATCTGATTGGCTGAGAGGAAACGACACACAGGAAGTGGTCTCAGCCTGCAGCCAGTCATTCAGCCCCGAATGTCCAGCAGATGGCAGCAGAGTGTAGCGGTTCAGAGTTGCGTTTCTTTATGAAGATTAATAACTGTGTAACGTGACATTCTCCTGCACTGATTCATTCAGAGAGTTTTAAAGACCAAATATTTTCTTCTGGCTTGTCTGTAATTTATTTCCCTTTAAAATATTTAACAGTTTAAATAATTTCATAGTGAATCTTCAGTGAAAATGATGAAGATTATGTTCAAATGAACAGTTTAGAAATTATATTGTATTCTTATTTATCATTTTCATTCACTAATTTATTTATTTTTTCATCTGTAAAATCTTCTGTAATTTCTTGTTTGCTCTGAGTTTTATCTCCCGATCCTGTCACTCTGCAGACGCTTGCCACCAGGTGCACTTCTACCTGCCGTATAAGTGGGAAGTTCTGGACGGCAGCACCTGGACGGACCTGCAGCACATGGAGGACATCGAGCGAGATTTCTGTGACCCGTCTAAGACGGAGAGGTCAGAGGTTACCTTTAATCTCAGGTATTTTTTTGCTTTTCTTGCAGCTCACGGGTGCCTTGTTTTTCAGTGGCTGCGTTCAGCCGATCAACTTCATGACGATGACTCGAGGGTCGCAGCCCGTTCGGCGTCTCTCCACTGTCTCCTCTGTGAAAAAGCCACCTTTCTACACCCTGACAACTGATTGGCTGTGGTACTACAAGGGGGACCATGGGAAGTGGGTCGAGTATGGACAGCTGGTGAGTTGGACCGCTTTAAGTTGTAGCTGCAGATGCACTGTAGAGGGGCGTGGACAGGTGTGGGAACTAATCTTAAAAGGGTGAAAAGCAGTCACAGAGGAGTGGTGATTATTTGTAAGGGTTGGAGTCTTAACGCCTTAAAGATGATGTGTATTTACTTCCTGGTTTCTGGGGACCAGCTGCAGAAGGTGTAGGATGTCCCAGGGCCAGAAGTCTGATACTGGAATCGTAGGGTCAGCGTAATGACCGCTCTTCATCTCCTGCCTTTCAGGATGAGAGGAAGCGCTCCACGTCAGAAACATCTCGGACTCTGGAGGAAAAGTACCAGTCTGACGGAAAAGCTGAGGTCAAAGTGGTGAAAGGCCGGAGGGAGTACATCATCAGCTTCAAAGGTACTACTTCCCGTCACCTCCCATCACAGGTGGAACTGTGTTTAAGAGCAGCAAAGATTAGTACTTCCCAAATCCCAAGTCATTCCACGTCAGGACTCTCAGGTCCCATGCTGAGGCAGGAAGCTCGTCAGTTAGGCCCAGCAAGAAAGTCAGAAGCGAAGATCCACATCACAACGGAAACGTTCAAAAACAAATCTGAGTGGGAAGCCCTGGAATGTCCCAGATCATGTGCAGTATGTCCCATGTGTCCCAGGCAGGTTCAGCTAATTTAAATCTGTTTAAAATGTCCACTTTACTCTTTCTAGTTTCACAGCTTCTGACATCGAGCTTCAATATTTGAACTTTAGTTCTTCTCTGCTCTAACTCTGACGCTCTTTACTGCAGACATGTACCAGAGGAATCCCAAACACAACACCAAGAGGAAAGTCCGCCGCCGTCCACGCTTTGTCTCCTGGGATGAGGTGGAGAACCAGGTGGCTGCTTTCAGAAACCAGATGTGACCTGATGTGGTCTGACTGGACCTGATGGGTGCCTTATATGAGCAGCAGGGCCTGCAGGGCTCTCAGGGGTCCTGTTTCCATTACATGCAGCTTTAAGCCATCAGTGTGTGTGTGTGTGTACTGTATATTCATCACATTCTGTAGCCTTTATCACTAACTCAGTGATTTATCCTTGCTGGAAACATTCATTAATGTCTTTAATTGTGACTTCTGTTATTGGGTGTTTGGGTTATTACACCTGCCCACCGCCTTCCCGCCTTCCCGCTGTGAGGCAGTGGTGGTAACCTCTGTGCCACCCGGCTCAGGGTCTGCATGGGAGTGAGGAGAAGACAAAGAAGGTTTTTTTGGAACAGTGAGTAAAAGCTGCAAAGCTGCTGTGTTGGAAGGACAGGATAAAAAAAAAAACATATTTCCTGATTTTCATTCGAGCAAGTCTGAAACTTTGATCTGCGTTGAAGATGAACTCCGCAGTCTGCAGCTCATCCTGCTCATTTCACCCACTCTGTATAACTGATTTCTGTCAGTGATTTAAACTGAACTGCAGTCGGTCTCTGCAGGCTTTGGGTTTGTGCTCCTGTGTTCAGAGGAAACAAGAATAAATGTTCTGTGATGAAGTTTAAAGCTGTGCTTCTTTCTCTTTGTTCCATAAAAATACCAAGATCAGCAGGTTCTCTGCTGTGAAAGGCCTTCCTGCTCCTTGACTTTAGGTTCAGTAATCAGACTCATACAGGCGGACCCACGTCTGTCCTGGCTCTGCAGAACCGGTCCGGGTTCAGCTCAGACAAACGTCTCTGTGTGAGGAAGAAAACAAGAAGTCGTTTGAATTGTAGATTGGATCAAATGATGCTCGGCAGCAGCAGCAGGCGGAGCCGGGCTGGACTGGTACCGGGACCGGACGTGCCCTGAATGTGACGGGTTCGGGACCAGCACGGATATCACCGGCGGAGGAGGCTGGGATCCTTCCTATTTCCGTATAGGTGAAGAAGACTGCGGAGAGAGGAGAGGAGGAGGAGGAGGAGGAGGAGGAAGGTCTGATTCTGCAGGGACTCTCCGCCTCCTCCTTCCCCGCGCAGGGAACGCGCCGCGCGGCTGTGGAGAGGCGTGACGCGCCCGAACCGCATCTCCAGGATGGCAGGTAGGTGTGCTCTCTGACAGGTTCTGTATGAGGATAGCTCGGCTCGCTCTCACAGAAAGATCCGCATCGCCGGTGCTCGGTGCGTTCAGCAGCTCCAGCTGCGGCTGTCAGCTGCTCGACCAGCTCACATCAAGAAGGGAGGCGGCTCTTATCTATGGACCGGAATCAGTGTCGTTATTACGTTAAATCGGCGCCGGTGCGGACCGGAGAGTCCCGGGCAATTAGGGCACAAATACACTGCAAATCCAGCCCCGGAGACTGTGACTGCGGAGCGGATTACAGCCTCCATCCTGCCCGCTGAGTCCGCGGGGAAGAGATGGATGTTAGCAGGTTATCTGTCCGATAATGGGGTCAGCGTGAGAGGAGGCCGAGCCGAGCCGAGCCAGGCCAGCAGATGTGGGAGTGGCCTGGAAACGGAGATGAATCCGAGCGGGGCCAGAACCAAGCCGAGCCTGGACCCCGAACAGAGCACAAATATCAGGAATATATAAGCGGAATGTAGAGGTGTATGCTCTCACCTGCCACTTTATTAGGCAAACCTGTGACAAACAGCTGGAACCCGTTTAAATTTCATTTAAATGTTTCAGCTCCTCCAAATGTTCCGTTGACTGTGATTTATTTATTATTTCTTTCATCGATTGATTGATTGATTGGTATTTTCTGACGTTTCTTTATGCAAGTGTGAATTTTTGCTCTCGGATGGCAGTGAAGTGAAATCCTTCACCTGCTCTGCAGGAATCATAAACCGACATGTTTCCTTATTTTCGGGCCTTTTGCAAACTGTACAAAATATCCAAAAACTATCCAGCGAATGAAATCAATACCAGGCCCAAAGCTGGCTGATCTCCGCTGTAAATCCTCTCGGGCTCCGGGACAGTGACCCGTTTGTAATCCTGCTTCCACTCTACTCGAGAAAAAACGAGTCCCTTCAGACTGGAAGCGAGAGGAGCTCACCAACAGAAACCGGGAAACCACCTCAGAATCCCAATGCCTCTCCGGAGGCTCCCCGTTTTTTCTTCCTTATTGTGGGAATGCGAGGAGCTTCAGGAGCCTGCATCCTCTGACAGTTTGATCTCATATCTGCTGAATCTGCTTCGCCCCGATAAAAATGAGTTTTCACAAGCTCAGGTGAAAATGTTGATCTGAAATGTACGAAAACAGTTTCAGTTTGAACTCAGTGAATTAAAGAGGCCCTCAAATACCTGCTGACCTTCACCATAAACCTGGAGACTGAGCTCGGCTCATATTTAGACAGCAGACAGCATTGCAGATGCTCCAGCAGCAGGTTGAAGCGTGGCCTCCACTCCATCTTAAACTGTTCAAGGTTCAGAGGAATCCGGGAACCTAAATATTCACTTTGGTTTCACTTGGTGGTCCAGCTTTTATCTTTGTGAGTTACTTTCAGACTGAAGGATGTAAAGTCCCATGATGCTGCTGAAATCCCCAACCAGTGCTCCAGCCTGAAGGAGCACACAGGTGGATGGTGGTCTGAGTGGTCCAGCAGCAGATAGGCTAATAAATGCCTGATTGAGCTTCTGTGACAGAGTAGAGACTTTGCTGGGTGTCAGAAACATAACTCTTTCAGCCGTCATGGTCATTTAAACCTGAGCGATTAAAAAGGCAGCAAAATTAAAAAGCTGCTTCTGGTGCAGTGCTGCAGGAACATCAGAGGATATTTAATGCTCAGTGTTTCAGTTTCAGCCCGAGCTGAAGCTTCATGTTAAACTAACATCAGTCTGTATTAATGTCCCGACATGTTTTGTTGTCCCTCCATCCACCCCGACCTCCTCCCTGCAAGGCTTCAGCTCTCTCATAAAATTTCGGTGGGTTTGTCAGCTGTTGGTAAATATCATCTGTGGCAAGTGGAGCTTTAGACATTTTCCAGTGTAAAATACATCAGTAAATACCCTGCCCTGAAGTGTGTGTGTGTGTGTGTGTGTGTGTGTGAGAGAGAGAGAGAGAGAGAGAGCTCAGCAGGGGTTTGAAGTCCCAGCCGTTGACACTGTTGGGCTGACCAAAGGTATAATGGCAGATGCTGAACTCTCACCCCACCTTCCTATGTTTATGTGGCAAATGGGGCTGTGGTGAAGGCAGGATGCTGATTAAGCTTTTGATTCAGTTGTATCATGAGACCTGCAGCAGGCACTGCCACCACTAGAGGACACAGTCAAGCTTATAGTTAGGGCTGGATCAGGTGACCCTGAACCACCCCTTAGTTATGCTGCTATAGGCCTAGGCTGCTGGGGGGGGGGGTCCCATAATGCACTGTTTCTTCTCATTCACCTTTATTTACTTGTTTATACTTCACTCTGTATTTAATCATTATTATTAATCTCTGTCTCTCTTCCACAGCATGTCTTTTGTCCTGTCTCTCTCCCCTCAGCCCCAACCAGTCACAGCTACCAGTCAGGCTGTAGTTAGGGTTGGAGTTACACGTGATATTTATCAGCTTATCTGCTGTCCAGAGCAGCATCCTGGGACTTTACATCTTTTATTCTGAAACTAGTGATGAATGTGGAAAAAATGACCACCTGAATTTAAAGCCAACATGTTGAGTTTACTGTCAGAAAACTGGGAACAAATGTGAGCGGACAAAGTCTGAAAAAGGGCGACTGGACTTCTTTAAGTTTCTAGAAGAAGTTTCTGCCTCTCATCTGAAAGGTTTCTTCGGGTTTAAAACCAAACGGTGAAGAGACCCAGGTATTTAAACCCCAGTAGGGGTTTAAGGTGTGAAAAAAAGGTGTGGGTCATTTCAATTAGTGGTTGAGGTGGCTCTTCTGTGCTGCACCATGCTTTTGTGGAGTGGCTATGGCGCAACATAGAAGAGCCACCTCAATAGGACCAGACTCAGTCTTTTGCACCTAAAGTTCAAAGGTCACTCTTTGGGGATGCTGGTGTTCACATTTTGGACCGGGAGGACAGATGGTTTGAAATAGGAGTTAAGGAAGCATCTATAGCGACTGTGAATGACATCACAGAGGAGGTGGATTACATCACCAACTGTTCCCTGTCAACAATGCTGTCCTGAGCTCCCTCTCCAGGCACCTCAACTCCCACGTTTCTTTAGGTGACCTCAATAGGTCATGTAATAGAGTGGTGAGAAGTCCCTCCATTAGTTTCACCCAAAACCCCTGATTGTAATGACCCACACCTTTTTCACCCACGATTGCTCATGTGATTATGCATATGATCAATAGTGGGTCAACGACCACCTCCAAGGGACTAAATACCTGTGTCTCTCCACCTTTTGGTTTTAGAACTGAAGAAGCTTTTCGGATGAGCGGTAAAACATCTTCTAGAAACTTAAAGAAGTCCATAGATGACCATTACCTGGATAAACCTGCACAGATGTGTGCAGATAAATATTTGCTAATCCCTGCTCTGAGTGTTTGATGATCTAATTGTTCCAGTTGCAGAGCAGGAAAACTTTCTCCTAAACTCAGTGAGAACCCTGCAGGTCACACATGTTCTGACTGCTGCTTTATGCTGCTTAGGTCCTCCTGAGGGGCCCCCGGCTCTTTGTACAGGGACCAGACTGGTGGCCCTGTGAGGATGATGGACCCCGTGACCCCGCCGGGCCCCTGTTCCAACACCAGGAACAGTACCAGCACAAGGACCAGGATGGAGCCCAGAACCGCAGCGTACAGGCAAACACTCATTGTGGTCCTGCTGGTGGTTGGCACGCTGGTTTCTGTAGTGACCTCAAGCTCACCTGCTGCAGGTAAACTGTGATTTTTTTTTCTTCTAAGTGCTGGCCTGCAGTTACCTGCTTGTGTCTGACCTCTAACCTCTGGGCTATCTGTATAGAGCAGGAATGAACGGCGGACTTCCTTATAAGCAATACAGAGCTGGAAGAATCTTATTCTGAGCTTATTTTAGTGTCGTATTCTTGTCCTCCCACATTACTGAGACACACACACACACACACACACACACACACACACACACACACACACACACACACACAGGCACAGAGCAAGTCACATGACCTGCTGATGTCAGACTGTGGAGGTTTAAAGTGACATCAGCGGATCAGATGTAGACATATAAATGAAGCAGGAAGCTTCTTCACCACAAACAGCTGCTCAGCGGTCAGCTTGCTGTTTTTCTGACTGTGTTGGTGTGAAGTCACATTTAGTCCTGAAACATTATTCAAAATGAACACTTTGATATTTACGGGTTTGTGCTTTCAGTACAGCACCCTCTATGGGTTATAAACTGCACCACAGGTGTTGGACTTTTTAAAAAAATTTTAATGTGATGAATTTGACACAGCCTGATGAGGATTTAGAAATGACACATCACCTGATTATGCCAGCACACAGGTTTGTACTTCAGCCTGCTCGGCAACAGAGCACCTGTGCAGGAGCCATCAGAGCCATGCAGCCCCACTGCTTCTCTGTAAACTGTGGATTTATCCCAAAGAACTTTAACATTAAACACAACATGTAACAAAACAATTTAAATAAAGTAGAAAAGCTCAATAAAATATACAAAAGAGATCAATGAGAATAAAACAATTAGAAAACAAAGCTCAGGGAATATTAATCTGATCCAATAAGAAGCCTAATGAATCAGAAACGAAACTCTTAGAGGAGTTTTGGTCTGAGGCAGCAGCATTAAAACCATCGCCAAAGGAAAAACAGCTGCTCGAGAACTTGGCCCAGTTTTAGCCCCACAGTGCACTTTGAGTAGTTAAAGTATAACTACAGTATCATACTCATCATTAATGTGAGCCATTAATCTGTTTATTAGCTGGATGATGGAAATGGAGATGAAGTTATATATTCTGCTTTTGGAGCTGCCAGGCAGGAGGAAAGAGGAAGACCTCAGAGGAGGTCCATGGACAGAGTGAAGGAGGACATGCAAGGGAGGATGCTGGAGGCAGATGATCCACCTACAGGGAGCAGCTGGAAGAAAAAGAGGACAATATACTGCTGGGAAGCTTCATCTCTAATATGTCTTATATGAGTAGATTTATACTTTAAACTTGCAAAATCAGAAGGAACCACAGCTTTAAAATAAATGTGATGGAGTACAGAAGTTTAGTGCTGCTGTTAAACATATCTGGACTGAACACATCTGCCACAGCTGTAGCTGTGAGGACCCCTCGGTGTCAGGGAGTCTGGGGACCACCAGGAGATGCTTCTCAGAGCTGATTCGCCCTTCGGGTCTCACCCGATTCTCTCGGGATGAATTTAATGATGAATGTATTTCCTTCTGTCCAGTCTCCCTCCCCTCACCCCCAGCCGGTCACAGCAGGCGGCCCCTCCCTATATAAATAAAATGTAACTGAATTAAATATCATTAGAGGTGATCAAATGATCATCCTTTTACCTGTGTGAGAGAGTACAGGTAAACGCAGGTTGGTGTCTACCCAGATTAGCAGTGAGGCTCAGGTTGTGCAGGCTTCCCCCCAGTGGCCATGGGCTCCATTAAAGCACTCCAACTGTGACAGAAAATCAGTGCAGAGATGATTTTAAAGGAAGAAATGACTTTTAGCTTCTGTCTGTGTCTGTGTGAGAGAGGGCGTCATCTCCTGAATACCAATGACTCGTCTGTTCTGCACGTGACGCTGCCGCAAAGCACGGCATCACCACGGCATCACCACGGCAACAAGGCCAAGACCAGATGAAAGAGACCCAGTCAAGGCTGAGTGTGTGTGTGTGTGTGTGTGTCACAAATACAAATAGGTTTAAAGAGAGTGCAGAGGAGGAAAAAAAAGAGGAGTGTGTGAATGCTGCAGCATGATGAGCAGAGCGGCTGCATCTTTACCTTAGACTGAACGTCTCCTTGAGATGATGTGTGTTCATTTACACAGCTGCACCATTTCACAGTTGGATCCAGACTGAGAGGTTCTGACTTTTTAATGTGTGCTGTGGGGGCTTTAAATCACAAAATACTGATGTTTGTAACGAGGGGGGGTCACTGTTCTTTCAGGCTCCTCGGGTTTGGAGAGAATCTGGTTTCAGTCACAACGTCTTTGTTCAGATACGCTGAGCTTTTATGTTCATGATTTCTGTCCTTCTGGCCCACAGGTGTACTGGACTTCAACAGGACAACTGATCCTTCATCACCATCATCCTCCCCTCCTCCCAGACCCTCACCCCCCAGTCACCCCACAGACTCTGGATACCACAATAATGGAGGTGGTGCAGGCTCGGCAGAGGACCCGGACTCTGGCGCTCAGGGGATCCACCTCCTGCTTAGACCTCCAGACCTCCTGTCCCCCAGTCTACCCCCACCCCTCCCCCCACACAGCCAACCCACCCTCACTCCTCCTCCCCCCTGGGAGCAGGGCCCCTCGCTGGAGGAGGCCTGGGGTTCTGGGGACTATCTGGAGACTCTGTCTTTCATGGTACCTGAAGGTGAGGAGATGGCCCTCGCCACGCCTCTGCCCAGCCATCCCTATGACCAGGACAATGGGGGGACTGGATCTCTTATGACACCTCCTTCCCTGCTCGTCCCACTCTCCCTCTGTCCTCCAGACTTCTCCTCTCCCCCTCTTCATCCACCCCTAGCAGTCCCCTGTATACTCTCCCTGCCCATCCAGACGTTTTCCCCACCTGGGATGAGGACTATGACTTGGAGGACATGATGCCGCTGGAGCCAACGGAGCTGCTGCTGCCCGACATGAACAGTCTGGAGTACTACACAAACCTGCTGGCCCGGAAGAGGGAGAAGGAGAGGGAGAAGGAGATGGAGAGAGAGTGGGAGAAGGAGAAGGAGAGGAACAAAGTAACCCAAAAAGACTCCAAACCCGTCATTACTCCTACAGCAACACCCACCCACCATCCTCCTGTAACTCCATCCCTAAGCCCCATTCCTCCTCCAGGACTGGAACCTAAGCATCCCCCAGCGAGGCCCACCCCTCCCCTCACCCTCTCACCTATCCTTACAGGTAAGGACAAGACACCTGCTCCAACAACTACCCCAAAGATCCCTTCCACCCCGACTCCTCCTGCTCCAAAACACAAAGAGCGTGTCCCAGTCCCAGGCAGGCATCCTTCCCAACCCCCATCCAACACCACCAGCTGGGTGCCTCCCCCTCCACCGCTGGGACCACCCACCCACCCTGAGAGGCCCACGGTGGTCACAGAAACGCCAGTAAAAGCTCCTCCCACCAGGACCACAACCACCACCAAGGCTACGACGACAACAACCACCGCCATCACCACCACCACCCATATCACAGCCATCAGTCTGACCAGAGCCCCCCCAGTCACCACACCCAGAGTGGCCCAGACCCCGCCCACCAGACAGTACCTGTGCAATGTCACTAAGCCAGAGATGTACCTGGTCAGAGTAGGTAAGAGCCCAGAGGGTCATATGACTACCTCCAGGTTCTGCACAAACAAGAATACATTTTCCATCCAATCACTGATGTCTTCCTGTTTGTGTCCTGCAGTCAGCTCCAAAGGCTCATCAGCTGGTTTCAGTCAGGTCCGAGATCTTCTGAAGAGAGAGTTCAACCGCTCAGTGGAGCTGCAGGTACAAACAGCATCACTGCTACCAGCAGCTGCTGATTGTAGATAGATTGATACTTTATTGATCCCAAAATTAGGGAAATTAAGGAAAAGTTTCTCATTAGTTTCTCCTGACAGTCAAATTCCTGCCTGATCAGTCGGACTTCACTGATCAAAGTAATGCCATCCAGAGTAAGTATCTGGTTTGACACCATGTTTCTAAGATTTGTGGGGCCGAGTACAAGAACTTCAGTTTTATCTGAATTTAGAAGCAGGAAATTAGAGGTCATCCTGGCCTTTATGTCTTTAAGACATTCCTGCAGTTTAACTAATTGATGTGTGTCATCTGGCTTCATCGATAGATAAAGCTGAGTATCATCTGCATAACTGAAAATGTATGCAATGCTTTCTAATAATACTGCCTAAGGGAAGCATGACAATGAAAATTGATGCAATGCTTTCTAATAATACTGCCTAAGGGAAGCATGTACAATGTAAATAAAATTGGACCTAGCACAGAACCCTGTGGAACTCCATAATTAACCTTGGTGTGTGAAGGAGACTCCCCATTTACATGAACAAATTGGAGTCTATTAGATAAATATGATTCAAACCACTGCAGTGCAGTACCTTTAATACCTATGGCATGCTCTAATCTCTGTAATAAAATGTTATGGCCAACAGTATCAAAGCTGCACTGAGGTCCAACAGGAGCAAGCACAGAAAGAGTCGCTAGCTGTTCTACGAGGCCTGACTGAAATCTTCAAATTTTCTGAGCATAGCCGTTTGCTCCTACGTGATGACTTTAGTCACCTCTGGTTGTGCGTTTTCCCTGGCAAATAATGACGAGTTGTTTCCTCTTAGTTCCTAGAACTCCGTCCAGTTTTGCCTTTCGCGTTGTGTCTGGACCGCTGATCTTCACCGCCATGTCCGTCATCAATGCTCTTCGCAGACCATTGCCACGCTTTGGCCCCATTCCCACCGTGTCACCATTGTACACCATACCTGACTTCAGGTATCAGATCCACTCTGTGCTGCAGTTTGTTCCCACCCACATTGACATAAGAGTCTGCAACTTCAGTGAGCGGGTGGAGAGAGGGCTCGTGATGGCATACGCAGAGACACAAAAGAGATCTCACGAGGCAGGAAATGCCACCGTACAGGTGAGTCTGATCACTCTGCTGTCTGCGTATTTTCAGGCTGTCCCTTCTGCAGTACTTTTCTAAGTTCTTTTGCACGCAGTTGTTGAACATCACCGTGAGTGTGGCCCGGCCAACAGTGGAGCAGAAGGTACCCATCGAGATTACATTTGCAGTGCGGGATGGGCGGGGCTACTTGCTGGGGTCAGAGGTCAGTGAACACCTGAGGAAGCTCAGCCTGGTGGAATTCAGCTTCTACATGGGATTTCCTGTGCTGCAGATCGCAGAACGTATGGCACACAAATGCAGGACATGTTAGAACAAACATTAAACCAACAAGATGTTGAATGTTCATTAAACCTATGTTCACAGCCTTCCACTACCCTGAGCTGAACACATCTCACCACCTGCGCTCCACCTGGGTCCGTACAGGTAAAAATCTGCACAAAGTCTTTGTACTACATAGTACTGTTTTAATGTAAAAACTTGTTTTATAGTTTGTGAGTATCACTCTCTGATGAACTACCCTCTGTGTGGTTTTAGTCCTGCTGGGAGTTCAAGAGCAGCTAGTGGCCGAGAGAAGTTTTAAAGCTCGTCTGGAGAGACGTCTGGCTCTGCTGCTGGAGGAGGGACTCCAGGAAACCAGCAGGAGGCGCTGGAGGAGAGCCACAGCTGTGGGCAACAACAGTCTACAGGTACACACACAGTGCAGGTATACACACCATCAAGGTACACACACTGTACAGGTGATTTGTAAAAGTGACTTCGATCTCTAATGAATTTCCATCAGCACATCTGTGCAGTATGGAGGTGCAGTGAAGCTTCATAAAACTCACCTGTTGTGTCTCAGGTGGTGCGGGTCTCAAGGCTGTCAGGGGCAGAGCGCCCTCTGGAGGTCTCTTATTTTGTTGAGGGTCCAGGTGGGGAGAGGGTCCCTGCTGAGGTGACGGCTGCCACCCTAAACAGCGTGGACCTTCAAAGAGCCGCCATCGTCCTTGGACACCGAGTCCAGAGACCGCTGGCCCAACGTGAGTCCAACCCCGAGTCTTTACAAAGGACCTCTGATATGTTTAGAAAATGTCGTATCATTACAGTCTGATTGTGTCTCTCCTGTATCCAGCTGTGGAGACCCTTTCTGTCCCTCCAGCAGAGACTCAGAGCAGCAGCATCTGGCTGATTGTTGGCGTGGTTGTCCCGGTCGTACTGGCTGTCTTCATCATCATCATCCTGTACTGGAAGCTGTGTGGCTCCGAGAAACTCGAGTTCCAGCCAGATGCCATTAACACCATCCAGCAGAGGCAAAAGGTCAGAGGCCAACAGAAAACAGTTTCAATTTAAAATAAACTTTATATGTGTATTGTATTTGGACATAAGGGTGGAGTGCTAAGTCCTCAGCTAATGCTAGCTAGCTTGGCTATCAGTTTGCATCCACAGACTGTGCAGGAGCATCTCACACACACCTGCTAATCTTTAACATGGGAGTCTATGAGGACTACCCACCTTAGGAGCCTCCAGTGGACATTAGAGGAACTGCAGCTTCCTCCATGCTGGAGGTCCATGGTTGGTGTTCACCTGTAGAATCAGACTGACCCCTGATGTGTGTCCTCTGTCAGCTTCAGGCTCCCAGCGTTAAAGGCTTTGACTTCGCAAAGCTTCACCTGGGTCAGCACAGTAAAGACGACATCATGGTGATCCAGGAGCCCAGCCCACTTCCTGCCCCCGTAAAGGAGGCCACACCCTCTGATGGCGGAGACCTCAACACCCCTAAATCTAAAGGATCGTCCACCAAGGCAGCCCGGTCAAGCCGGCGCCGGGGGAGGTTAGAGAACCTTAGCTAGAAATGAATAATCCAGAAATATATTATCCAGAAATATATTTTGATTTATATATATATATATATTTGATAATTTACCAAAATTTCCAAAAACTTTTGCACTTTTATATGTTTGTAAAATGTAAAACTTCACTGGCTTGTTGATTGGATGCTTTTTCATTTGGACCAATCATCAACATCAAATGTTTTTACTGATATATATCAAAATATTATTAAATCAAGCAGAGACTAGATAGTGAAAGTTTACTGACTCCAGAGAGAAAAAGAAATTGTAGACCTGGACGACTAAACAGACTCTCTGTCCTCAGGCTCAGCCCGTCAGACGGCGACTCGTTAGGAAGTGACCAGTCGAGCGGCAGGGAGTCAGCGGAAGAAAGCACCCGACCTGTGGCCACGCCCAGCGAGGGGAAACAGCACAGGAAGACACCCAAAAATGGTAAGAGTCGCAGTGACATCATCAGGTTGAGTATTTGTGATGAATACACTGAAAAAGGAGGATGAGGCTTCTGCTCTGTTCAAACTTTGTCTTTTCTCTTTAATGCACTGCCTACCTGAAGGGAGGAGCAAGATGGGTATGTTACCATGCCAACACATCACCACCTTCCCACATACCGCTGCTCTGATGTACATTTTCTATCAACAGTGGAAGATGTGATGCTGCAGAGACAGAGCTCATTATTTCTCAGGGATTTCAAACATCTGATCCTGAGTAATTACAGAACACCTTTACCTCATATAGGCAGCTTATGCAGGAGCGAGCAGTGGATCAACCATTCACACTCACATTCACAACTATGGGCAATTTAGAATCACCAGTTAACCTAACCCCAGTAACTGTTGTTTGAAATGCGATGTTTAAATGAAAATGACCATACAGGTTACTTTCACCACTGTATGAGGTATCTGGATGTTCTTTGCCTCTCTGAAAGGACTCTGGCAATGACCTCTGACCTCTTAGCCAGGTTCTTGGTCTGCCGGAGGAATTTCCTTCCTTCTCTCTTTGTTTCTTTTGCTGCTCATTCCAGAAAAACAGTTCCCTTTTCCAAGTTTTTCTTTTTCTTTTGGCTGCTTCCACAGCAAATTGCTCAGCTTTATGCCCCTGTAGTTACTGCACATCAGCCTTGTCCTTCAAAATCAGTACCCGTACACTTCTTTTTCATCCGTCAGGCATCCTCTCCAATATTGTGTTAAACAGTCTGGTTAAAAAGTCCACTGCCCTCTCTCCTAGACATCTCTATACCTTTCCACTCTTCATCCACTTCATAGCTGTCCTCACTCCATCCTTCTTGAACCTCTGCACTTCCTGATTCACTAACTGTCCTCCTCTGTCTCTCATTTTCTTCATTCATCATCTCCTCAAAGTCGTCCTTCCATCTTCTCAACACCCTCTCTTCACTTGTTAGCACTTTTCCCTCTCTGTCCTTAACCTCCTGAGACCCTGCATCCACACATGGGGACATTACATTTTGGCTTTGCTGCACCTTATATTTTATTCTGCTCAATAGTGTTTTATACTTTGTTAAGTCATGTTGTTTTTGTTGTGTTATGCTATAAAATAAGCCTATTGTCTACATCTGAGGACATTTTTTTTCACAAAAGTATGTAACAACCATGTAACAAAATACAACTTCCTGCTCAAAGAGGAAGCTTAGTTTATATACATATCAGGTCCATCTAATCACAAATATCTAAGAGAAATTAAAAATGCATCGCAAACAGCTCGGGTCTCAGGAGGCTATTCACACTAACCTGCTGCATATCATTTCCAGCTTGATCTTTCTGCCTAGCCAATCAATGCAAGGCTGTCCTCCTTCCTTAATATCCGGCCTCACATACAGCTCACTGTAATCCTTTTCCTTTGTCTTTGCCACCCCTCTTTGCTGTACGCCTAGCTTCCCACTACTCCTGTCTACTTTCTTCACTTTTTCTTTGCTCACCTCATCTTTTGAATACTTTCCTGTTCTTCTCATTCCACCACCAAGTCTCATTGTCCCCTTTCCTCTGGTTAGAGGATACACCAAACACCTTCTTGGCAGTTTGCCTCACCACTCCAGCTGTACTTTGTCATCTGGTGACTCTTCACTACCACCCAGAGCCTCTCAACTCCTCCCTGAACTCTGTGCAACAGTCTTTGTCAACTTCCAGCATTTAATCCTCACCTCAGCC
Source organism: Pterophyllum scalare (assembly GCA_024447675.2). Classification (NCBI taxonomy): domain Eukaryota; kingdom Metazoa; phylum Chordata; class Actinopteri; order Cichliformes; family Cichlidae; genus Pterophyllum; species Pterophyllum scalare. The sequence goes on from JAMQGT020006565.1 coordinate 155,950, forward strand.
TTCACTCGCTTCCTCTTCATGATGTCCATAGCCATCCTACAGACTACCATACTGCCTAGCTACATTCTTCCCTGACACCACCTTTCAGATTGCACCTTCTTCATAAGATGTAGTCCATCTGTGTGCACCATTTTTATATGTCACTGTGTTCCTGCCTCCTCTTAAACTACATCTTCACCACAGCCATTTCCATCGTCTTTTGCAAATTAGAGATTTTCCTTCCTATAACATCACTGTTTGCAATATTTTCATTTACAGCTGTAAAATATCTCATCTGTGTCTGCAGCCTGCATGTCTCTGCTCAGCACCACCGAGTCACAGGACCACATGACAACAAAACACAGCAGAGTGGGAGAGTAAGGGGCGGAGCAAAGTGTGCTTGCATTAGAGCAGCTGATTCATCCTGCACAACAGGGCTTATTTGAAGCTTGTGATTAAATCTCTGACAAACACATTAATGATGAGTTACAAAATCTTTCTGTGGGATTTTATAGGTGCACCCTAATCCTTTAAAGTTCTTACTTGCTCATATAAAAGTTGCACATTCAGGGTTTAAAACATTTAGGAGAGTTGATTTGAAGGGGGAAATCTTTAATTTCTGAAAATGTGCTTGTTTAGCATGTGATTCACAGAGAGAAAAACCTACAATCTAACCCCCACCACCCTCTAAATCAGGGGTGGCCAACTCCAGGCCTCGAGAGCCGGTGTCCTGCAGGTTTTAGATGTGTTCCTGATCCAACACACCTGAGTCAAATATAGAAGTCATTAGCAGGACTCTGGAGAACTTGACTGCATACTGAGAAGGTAATTCAGCCATTTGATTCAGGTGTGTTGGATCAGGGACTTGTCTAAAACATGCAGGACACCAGCCCTCGAGGCCTGGGGTTGGCCAAACCTGCTCTAAATGGTTCAATGAAGACTCAGTGGGTACTAAGAACTGGAGTATCAGTTTTAACTGTTTACAAAGTAAAATAAGACTTCATCAGCACCCACATAATGGCACCTTCCCCCCATACAGCTGTTATGAATGAAAGGCTGTAAACATGTTTATTTCTGCTGGGTTTTGCAGTTGTATAACTGTGTGCAGGTCTGGTCTGGATGTTATTAGTGCTTTACCTACACTACACTGCCTAAAATAGTCACTCATCTGCCTTCAAACACACACACACACATGAACCTGAGTACCATCCGTCCTTAATCCAGAGGCTTTAATATGATGTGGGCCCACCCTTTGCAGCTATAACAGCTTCAACTCTTTTGGAAAGGCTTTCCACAGGTTTAGGAGTGTTTATGGGAATTTCTGGCCATCCTTCCAGAAGCACATCTGTGAGGTCAGACACTGATGTTGGAGAGAAGGCCTGGCTCACAGTCTCCACTCTAATCCATCCCAAAGGTGTTCTATCAGGCTGAGGTCAGGACTCTGTGCAGGCCAGTCAAGTTCTTCCACACCAAACTGGCTCATCCATGTCTTTATGGAGCTGCTTTGTGCACTGGTGTGCAGTCATGTTGGAACAGGAAGGGGCCATCCCCAAACTTTTCCCACAAAGTTGTCCGCAAATGTCTTGGTATGCTGAAGCATTCAGAGTTCCTTTCACTGGAACTAAGGGGCGGAGCCCAACTCCTGAAAAACACCCCCACACCATAACCCCCCCCCTCCACCAGACTTTACACTTGGCACAATGCAGTCAGACAGGTACCGTTCCCCTGGCAACCACCAAACCCAGACTCAGCCATCAGATTGGCAGATGGAGAAGTGTGATTCATCCCTCCAGAGAACATGTCTCCACTGCTCTAGAGTCCAGTGGCGGCGTGCTTTACACCACTGCATCCGATGCTTTGCATTGTGCTTGGTGATGTAAGGCTTGGATGCAGCTGCCATGGAAACCCATTCCATGAAGCTATCTTTGCATTGTTCCTCACACCAGTGAGGAAATTTCAGGACTGGACTTGTTGGACGGGTAGCATCCTATCACAGTACCACACTGGAATTCAGTGAGCTCCTGAGAGCGACCCATTCTTTCACTAATGTTTGTAGAAGCATTCTGCATGCCTAGGTGTTTGGTTTATACACCTGTGGCCATTGAGGTGACTGGAACACCTGGATTCAATGATCTGAATGGTGAGTGAATACTTTTGGCAGTATAGTGTACATGCTCAGGCCTCAAATACGAATATGCTGCAGAATAAGTGACAGCGCTTTGTCATTGTGGACTACGTCACTATATGTGAACTGATTGAAGCTGGTTTTAAAATCTGGTTTGTAATATCCATCTCCAGCTCTGTGAGCTCTCAGTAGACAGTCGTTGGTGAAATGCAATTTTTGGTCTTTATGTCTCCTCTCACCTTTCTCTGACCTCTTCTTCCACAGCTGCTCCATCAGGCAGCGGTCCAGATGAACTTCTGTCATCGTCCTCCATCTTTGATCATGTTGACCGTCTGTCTCGTGGATCATCTGACGGCACCCGTCGTCAGGCCAACAAGGTGCAGCTCATCGCCATGCAACCACGTCCGAGCCCGCTACAGCCACATGCCCCATCACAGCCAAGTCCCTCCCTCACTGAAAAGGTCAATACAGAGGTGAGACATTCGCAAAAAAACACATTCAGTCACAGTTCATCATGAAGTTGTTTAACCCTAAAACCCTGAAGGCATCGGACGTGGCACAATGTACTTCAAAAGTATGGCAACAAATATCATGATACCCCTACATGGCTGTGAAGTGCAATTTCTGGGCTTTCAGGAACCATTTGAATTTTTCCGATATGACAAAGGGTGGCGGAGTTGCGGTAAAAAGCCAGCTGGCTTAACCAGCTGTTCATGACTAGTAATGGCAGGAAACTGGCGCTTCAGCGGTGAATGTCTAGAGTTAAAGGGTTAAAATGTAATGCAAAGTCTCTATGTTCCTACAGGTGGCGCTAAGGCACAAGTCAGAAATTGAGCATCACAGGAACAAACTGCGACAGCGTGCTAAGAGGCGGGGCCAGTGCGAGTTTCCCTCTATGGATGACATCATGGACGCATTTGGAGATGGTCCAGTCCAGAGCGAGGCGGCACAGCGACTCTACAGCTCCGCCCATGACCACATGGACTGCATCCTGCAGGCTGACACTGCCTCACCCCCAACCCCCACCGACTCCAGGAAAAGGTCAGATGTCACCTGAGCTGAAAAATAAAAAGCAGCAAAGTTTAGTCTCACTTTACTGAAATTCCATGAACAGCTTCTTATTTTGAAGATAAACCGCGTGGACATCATCCCTAAGCGTAGCCGCGGTGAGGAAGGTGTCAAATGATGTCGGTCTGCTGGCATAGAAGCACCTCCACATTGTCTGATTCTCGCTTTGGACTAGAGGACGAAGATGATGGTGGAGCTTGAGATGGGCCAGTGGATTGGGTGCTCCATGCGCATGTTGTACCATACTATTGTAAGGTTCAGAGAGAGCTTAGCTGGAAGAATTTAGTTTACCAGTTTCCTTCATATGCTGGCTGCTTCAGCCTGACATGGGAGGAGCTCAGAACAGAGCCGCTGCTCCTTTCTGTCAAAAGAAACTAGCTGAGGTGGTTCCGCTATCTGATCAGGATGTTTTCTGAGCACCTCCCCTTTGGAGGTATTCCTAGTTGGGAGGAATCCCTGGGGTACACCACGAACTGGAGAAATCATTTTAAAGAAGTACCAAACACATTAGAGTTTTGAAATCCCTGCTGGCAACAAAGCTAAGCTCATTATTGTCCAGTCTGGTTCTCACACTGACTGTAAATTTTTATTTTTCCACCAGAGGGAGGCGCTCTCCTCGGAGTCGGCGGGCTCAGCCAGGACCTGGAAGTCTTCCTGACACAGACAGAGACCGGCTGCTCACTGATCAGAGCGCCACCTACAGGAAATACCCTGGACTCAACAATGTGGCCTACATGGTGAGGCAAACAAAATTTAACCATCAAATAAGCAAGGTAGGTCTAACCTGGATATGTGGCCTGTTATAAGCATTCATAGAAATATAGAATATTTAAGTGTTCTGGAGGTAGACGGATGATCTGAGCTATAGTATCCATGGTATCGTCAGCATAAAGTGGACATGCAGACCTGAGCTTTAACATGACTGTTGCTGAAATCTGAGTAACACAGGAAGTTGTATTGATCCCTGTGGAATACATTTATATGATAACAGAGCGCTAACTTGATGTTCTGCCTCATTTCTCACAGTCGGACCCTGACCTGCCCCCAGACCACGGCAGTCCCTCACCCACAGACGAGGTGTTTGACCCGGCCCCGGCACCGCCCCCCTACATGCCCCCCCAGCCCTCCATTGAAGAGGCCCGGCAGCAGATGCACTCCCTCCTGGATGATGCATTCGCCCTGGTGTCGCCATCCTCACAGGGCAGTGCCGGGGTAAGCGGGAGTAAGCCCCGCCCTACCCAGCCCCTCCCCTCAGAGCCAGCCCCCGGGCCAGCAGTTGGGCTCTTACCCAGCAGTCCCCTCCCACAGTCCCTTCTCTGCAGTGAGTGTGTAAACCTGCAGATGAAGCAAGATACCGCCATCAGGAATCCATGTTCTGATTTCATTTTCTTGTCTCTCTCTTCTTCCCGTAGAGATATGCAGAGCTGGGGATGTCCCCCACATCAGTCCAGGGCCTGCTGCAGAGGTCAGTATCAGTACACCCAAACCCAGGTCCAGGTCTGTGTGCTGGGCCTTAACCAAAGCTCATTCTCCATGTGCTTGTCCAGACAGGGCCTAAGCTCAGGAGGGTATGTGTCTACTGGAGAGCATCTGCAGGAGTCAGTTTACTCCAGCAGGGGGCAGTATGAGGACCCACCCTCCTCCTCTAGACCTCGACCTGTAGGAGGGAGCACAGGTAAATACTGCCATTAAATATTTACATTTTAAAAGAAGCATTATCTTCATTTTCTGATCTGCCTTTGATCCTGAGCTTAGGCTGTAGCTCGTCAACAGTGGGAAGCACTGAAGTGAAGCCGTGGTGATCAGGTTCAAATGTAAAGCTGTTAATGAGGAATCAGGCTCACAGTCAGGGAAAACAGAAATATTTTGTGTCAGGACTGTGTGACACTCACAGTTGTGATTAAAGATTTGGGTGGGCTGCAAATAGCCACCCATAGTACCAAACTGTGTCCCTCTTATTAGTTGGGACTGGTTTGTTAAACTGATTAGTTGTGTTATCAGTGTACAGCACCACCTGTCCGGCCCAGGGCTGCAGCTCCTGATAGAACTAACGTCTGCCATGGATACTATATGAAGGTGAGAGCTGGTTGGCCCACTTTCATCAAGAGGACCAAAATTCCCAAACAGTGCAACATTAATGTGTAATACTGTCTTAGCTTGTTCTGTTCTTCTTGTCTTTCACTGAGCTCAACTGAAAGGTCCAACAGGAGAGACTGCCCTCTGGTGGTGCAGTGCAGAACAAGGCATTTTTTTCTCATGGGAGATCAATGTTTTTATGCAAAGTCTCTGACAATAATTGAAAAAGTCAACATAACACTAATACCGCCCAAACCAAATATGACTGTGCCTGAATCAGCAGCTTGTTGTCATGATTTACACACTGATTGAATTTAAATCCACAAACATTCTTTCCTCCACATCGGAGCTTATGTTGTATTTGATGACTGATTTCATTGACCTCCAGGTGCACAGCTCCACCACCTGACCCAAGTGGGTCTGTCCAGTCAGATTGGTGCGTACCCTGGGGTGGGTCGCAGCATGTCAGGGCCCACCGGCTCCAGCTGGAACCAGCAGCACTCAGACCAGGACCTATCCAGGCCAGGAGCCAGCAGAGAGAGCGTGAGTCATGAAATCACATAAAACAGGACCAAAGAAATTAGTTCTGTGGTGGAGAAATGCAGTTGAAATGTCCGGAGCAATCACCCTCTGTCCTTTATTTTCACAGGTGTTGTCGTTTCCCGAGTTCTCCTCTTCCTCTGTTTTCCAGATGCCCAGCTCCTCATTGCGGGACCCATCAGCTCCACCTCTTCTGCTGACCTCACCAACCCCTGAGTATCCACCTGAGGACGCGTCACCATCTGCCCACACCTCTGCCTCTCTTATAAAGGCTATCAGGGAGGAGCTGCGACGTCTAGCCCAGAAACAGGCAGTGACCAGCTACCCTTAACTGTTTGGACCTCTTTGGATCAGGACTTATTTGGTTTTGAATGTTGTAAACCACTTACAGCCTGAAAGGTCTGAGGGAAACCCTGAAACTAACTGGTCTCTCTTGAGCTAACATACGTCTGTGCCGCTAAACCCAAAAAAGTCTGGACCACAATCCATGTCTGGAAACAAGAACATGTCTCCAGAAGACCTCCGGTACTTTACAGGGTCCTGAATTGTCTGTCCATCCATGTTTCATTAGACATGAGTTTTACTCATATTTCCACTGAAGTGCTTCCTGGAGAGCATCATTCAATGATCATCCTTCCTGAACTTATTGATTGAGTCATTACTTTTTAAACATCTGGAGCAGCAATTCATTTCTCAACTTCTGGAGTGGATGGCTTCCCTTCAGCTTTCAGAGTAGGTTATCCTGCCTAGAGGTCTTGAAGGTTCTGATTACTTTCTTAGTCTTCTGGAGTTCAGTCATTGGAGGAGGCAGTCTGGCCTTCTTGAGTTCTTGAAGGTTCTTGAGGTCCAGCCTAATATCAGGGGACAGTTGCACCAGCTGGTTTTACTAATCCTAGTTCTAACTGCTAAGTCAATCTTTAAGATCAGTCTTTAGAGTGAACTTTATGTTGGTTGCACCAACCAACCTTAAGCCTAGTCTAAACTATACCCAATGTTAGTAATGCTTGTCTGTGAATGCACACAGGAAGATGGTTGCAAGTCAACCAAGCGCGTTTTTGTGAAAAGAAAAAATCCATCAAACCAGTGGTTTGAGTCCTTCCTCAAGCACACAATGGTATATGGTGATGTAATTGTTGATGCACATTAAGCAAATTAATCAGCTTTTACAGGTGTGAAAAAGTGCAACAGCACTACCTGCTGGTTTATGGTCCAACTCAAACTGCAGGTGACGACTCTCCAGTCACTGCAGATAGATATACAAAATTGAAACCTCTCAATGAGCTCGCCATCATTGTATCTGCAGTCTGTCTACCTTGCTCGCTGTAAACTTGATATATTGCTTGTAGTGTTATAAGCTGTATAGAAAGCAGCACAGGTTCTGAACCAAGAACCTCTCAACTACTGAACCACTGTGCTCATGTTTCAGAATCTAGCCTGGACCTTCTATGCAGAGTTCGTATTTTTTTAATGTGCTTGTGAGGTTTTCACCAGGAGCTCTGGTTTTTCTTGCTGCTGAAAAACATGCTAGGCCAGGTAGCCTAACTTGGATCTGGACACTCTCACAGAAGAGAGTATTGTTCTCAAGAATTTCAGTTTCTGGTTTTAAGAATGGGCCAAGATTAGCAAGAAGACTGACGCCTGGATGGTGCAACTAGCATTATTATCAGGTCTGACTTAGAACCCCAAGTTATGGCTAACTTAGGTTAATGCATAAACAACCGGTCGCAGCAGATGACTGCCCCTCCCTGAGCCTGGTTCTGCTGGAGGTTTCTTCCTGTTAAAAGGGAGTTTTTCCTTCCCACCGTCGCCAAGTGCTTGCTCATAGGGGGTCATTTTGACTGTTGGGTTTTCTCTGTGTTATTGTAGGGTCTTTACCCACAATACAAAGCACCTTGAGGCGACTGTTTGTTGTGATTTGGCGCTATATAAATAAAATTGAATTGAATTGAATTGAATAACATAAGTTAGTGCAACCAGCTCTTGGAGAAAAACCTTGTCACCTGGCTTTCAGGAGTTGAGTCCTTCCTAGAGTTCTATAGTGAATGGACCTCTTTAATGGTCTACA
>JAMQGT020006566.1:0-17550 GCA_024447675.2 Pterophyllum scalare
TATGTTATGTGCGTGTACTTCGTTCAGTTACGTATTGCTCGACAATCATGTTCTGTTTAGCTTTTTGGTCTTCATCTCTGATGATATATTTATTTATTGCACACCAGGAAAATGTGCAAATGCACATAAATGAAATAAATTGCCGTTTTAGGCCTGCTCAGGTGCTCCTGAGTAACATCTGAAAATTTAATTCAGCATTAACTGCTAAAAAAAATGAGATCATTAAAATATGAGGAAAAGGCCTGTCACAATCCAAATCTTTCACATTTGTAATGCAAACAAAGCCGCACTCACCCTGAAGATGTAAGGCGCTGTGCGTTTGTCGGTGGACTTCAGGGCTATGAAGGCGATGCTGTCATACAGAGACGTGTGGCTCAACACGCAAGGCCCGAAAATGGCGTTTTCCGGGATGTCACACGTTGTGTAGACGCTAGTAAAAATGTCTGTGAGACACTGCTGCACCGCTTTGGCGTCCCCATCCCACACCAACTTCTGGACTGGGACTCCCCATTTCACGCTGCGGAGACACGGACACGAGAGAGAAACACGCGTCAGAACAGGCCTGAAAATGTGTCACTAAAATCATTCAGCTTTTTGTTTTTATGCCAAAACGCGTTATTGCCTTTGAATATTTTTATCGAGAAAGTAAAAACAAGTGAGCCGTTGGAGCCTAACCTTTGGAGGGTCGATGAATCAAAGCGTCGCTGTGGCAGCTGATAGGAAATAAATCTCTTCATAGACAGACCGGCGGAAGCAGCTGGCCTCTTTTTTTATTTTTTCTAATTTATTCAAACCACGTAAATAAGTTCATGACGGCACCTTCAGCATATTGATGACGTGGTTTCCCAATTCCGTCAATGATGGGGTTAAAATAATTAAAAACAATCAGAGCTGGGTGATTATTATTATTATTATTATTATTATTATTAATATTATTATTGTTGTTGTTGTTGTTGTTATTATTATTATTTTAAATCATCTTTATTTGTATTTTTAATAGGTGACTGGAATAGAATAATCTAGAATGCTCTTCTACTGTTACTCTATTAATGTAAACAGGCTATTTAATATATGGATAAATGTTATAATTATTATTGATAATCTTAATATTTGAAGGCCTCCCTTTACGTACTTCCTGTTCAGCTGGAAACGCGATGGATGAGAAATTGAAAACTTTTGTTGTAAATGTTCAAAGTGTATTTTTACTTTGGTTACGTGTTCCTGAGTGACGTCCTTATTCTCCCAATGACCTCATTGCGCTTTATAGTTTTTGTGATCACTGACTGATGTATAAATATTAGCTTCATCCTGAAATACTATTGATGGCTTTGTTGGCTTTCCACGTTTACACTCACTGGAGGAGGTGAAATCATTAAAGCTGCACGCCTCTGTAGGAGCTGCAGGAGGTCCGCGCGCGCTGCGTGGAGGGAGCATGTCCAATGGGTTTCAAGTGGACTGTCAAAGTCGGTGATTTCGTGTCAGCCAACCTTTCTCTGCTTTCTACAAGCGGCAGCGTATGTCGCCTCATTACCATAATCCGCCACTTTCCCCTCTGAGACTGTAATTAAAGCAGCACGACCGGTTAATTATTTCTTTTCTCCTTTTCTAACCTGTGAATGTGCGCGTTTAGACGGCTGCGGCTCTCCCTCCTCTCCTCCCTCTTCCTCTGGCCTTTAAATACAGCAGAATGTGCGCGCGGAAGCCTGCACCTGATGCACATTTGTTCGGCCGTAAATTAGGCACAAAGGACCGCCAAAAAAAGAAAAAGAAAAAAGTAAAAATAATATTAATGACTTCCAGTCTCCGCTTAAATTCAGATAAACCTTTTCCGTAAAAATGATATTTTCTGTAATGTTTGCTGATTACCGTTTGGAGTCTTTGAAACTATTATAAAATAATAATACAGATTTTTTACTGTTGCGCTTTTGGGCCTACAACAGAGTAACCACACGTCTCCCATTAACGGTTCAGCGTACAGTTTTTTTTAATAGTAATAACAATAATAATAATTATTATAATAATTATAATAATAATCTATGAAGCGCGGTGGCGGCTCAGGGGAAAAAAACTTAAAGTATAATAAAATCAACTGTTGGAATTAAAGTTCCTTCTCCGCACAGGCGGAAACAAACGTCGCTTTGCGCGTTTATGTGATCAGAAATAATTTGGCTGATATGGACAAACAGATGAACAGATGTGTGTTCATCGGCAGTTTTGTGGCTGCAGAAACAGAAAAGCCGAGGCTCTCCTTTGATTTGGCTTCTACTCTTTTATATTTTTTATTATATTTAATAAAAGAGTAGAAATTTGATTAAATACGAAGAATCGCTGCCACTAAACTCTGCTGATTGAGAGGATTTTACATCTTCACAAAGGAAGGTTCTCTGGAACATTTAGCGCACAGAGCCGTTGCAGAGCTCCGGCTCGGTTCTAAACAGAACCCTTTACGTTCAGAAGAACCGAACGAGTCGCTCCGTAGAGGAGAGAGCCTCACAAATAATCCGCTGACGGATACGAGTCAAAGCCGGGCTCAAATAAATAAAAAGAGATAACAAGCACATCCAAACTGGAGGAAAGCGGCCACCCTCTCATTCCAAACCCGTTGCGGGGGTGAGCTGAAATGGGGGGTGCTGCTAAAGCCGCGCCAGGCGCAAAACTGTCCTAAATCAGCGCTGAGACCGAACTGCGACAGCACTGAAACATCTGCGGCTTCTTTTTTCCTGTCTTTCATTCTGCACCGCTTTATAGGACCCCCCCCCCCAAAAAAAAGCATCCCCTTTCCTCCTCTAAAACTCTCCAAGCCACACACACCTTTCATGTCACAGACCTACCTTTCCGTCGATGAGGAGGGAACAATAATCCACAAACGACTTGAGAGCGATGCTGCGAATCAATCCGGAAAATAGCCCCGAAAACACGCGAGGGGATGCGGTGACGGTGATGGAGGTGATGATGGAGATAGTGATGCGCTCCCGGGCTGCTCCGTAGTATCAGTACATTTCCTCCTCTGTGTGGTGGAAGTGGCAGTGCTGCTCCTGCCGCTGCGGATGCTCGCCGAAATTGGCAGTGAGGAGCGGGTGGAGAGAGAGCCGGACGGATGCGCGGAGACAGAGAGTGAAAGAGAGAGAGGCGTACAGATGGGGCCCGGTGCTCTGGCTGACTGGCACACCGACACACACTTTTTGTTTGCGGCACATAATCTACCCAATGAGGCGTGTCACTCTCCGTCTCCTCCCTTTAACTCTTCACTGGCCGACTGTCATTTCGTGCGATTTATGGATGTGCAGCGGGATAAAGACCCCCCCCCCATTATTATTGTAATTCAGACCACAATAGTTGGTGGTTGTATGAGTCGGAACAAAGTGACATTTAAGTAGTTTTGGGAAGAATGAAACTGCAGCTTCAACTTGATGAGAGAATTAAAAATGTTCTTCAATTATTATTATTATTATTATTATTGTTATTATTATTATTATTATTATTATTATTATTATTATTATTATTATTATTATTATTATTATTATATCTAATAAAGCATCACTTCAAGCCCTCCAGATTTGGCTCCCAGCCTTCTTTATGCACAGTGGCGCTCCTCAGTATAACAATGAAACGAACTTTCTCTGTGCTTTTAACACACAGCTCTTTTTACTTGGTGCACTTGGACACGCTGAGCGGGCCCCACCGGGGGCACCGTGCGCTCCCGCTGCCTCCCGCCGCGCCAGCCGGCTCTCCATGCGATCAGAGCGGCTGGGCATCCCGGGGAGTCGCTCAGAGCGGATCTCTGGCGCTGCTGTCAGTGCTGCTGATGCTGTCTGTACTGTGTCCGGGCTCATTTAGGGGGCGCCAGTGTATAATTTGCATTGAGTGAAGGCTCGATATTGTGATGGAAATGAAAGCAGCAGGTCAGGTGCAGCTCAGCAGTGATGACTTTTTAATATTTTTTTTTGTTTGCTTGGTTTTTATTTATTTTGACAGTGATTGCTTTGATCTTTGCAAAGTTTGCATTTCTGCAAATGTAGCCGAACTGAGACTGAAGTTCTGCTCGTGCTGCTTGTTTGATCTCATTTGTTCTGCTATGCATTCATTTATAACTGACGTGATTTTAAGACTGAAAGGATAAAAGGCCCAAATTCTCCCAGCTGAGGTCATAAAGTAAAATAAGAAAAATATTTTTGGTGTTATACACATTTAATGTGACCAAAAATTATCCGACTTTATAAATATAAAAATTATGACCAGTTATTAATGTTCTCTACACCCAGACCCAAAATATTTCATGCTTACAAGCATCCTGTGAGATCTCTGACCCGTTATCCCTGTTTGGAGATAAGCAGAAGTTAAAACTTTTAAAATTATATTATTATTATTATTATTATTATTATTATTATTATTATTATTATTATTATTATTATTATTATTATTATTATTATTATTATTATTATATGTCAGTTAGGAAGTTTATTTCTGGTCCCTTGATTGAGACCTGGAACAATTTCCACAGGCATTTCCTGATAACACAGGGTTCAATTTCCTGTATTAGTGCAGATGTTGTGGTTTATATTCTGCTTCCATAACTGAAATGCCACTAAAACAGAAGATTTCTGCATCTGTTAGTTATTATGTGAATGAACTGGGTGCCTCATGTATTTGATTTTGCTTAATCAAGTAGTAAAATGCTTTCCTCGAGCTTTAGCACAAAGACAGGCAATAAAACAAGTGTTCATACATACTTTGGGCTTTGTTTTTCAAAGTGCTATTTTGCTCAGTGTTAATAGATTTATAAGTAATTTTGACATATTAGCAAACAGAGACAGTAGCAGCTGATCTGCCTGCTCTGGTTGCAGAAGAAGTAAAGCTGTAAGTCAGCAGAGGGGAACGTGGCTGTGAAAACTTCAGTGAGACACAAGCATGTGAACACTTTTAAAATCCTAATGCAGCTAAAATAGAACATTTGAAAATAACCTTCCTCTCATCATTTTCAGTCACAGAATTTTTTTTTGCAGATGGTACGAGACTGCAGTGTGTGCTGTGGATAAATATGAGCACAGATCAGTTGGAGCATCCTGTCGTGGCGTGAGTGATCAGTCGTGCACCCTGAATTTTTGGAGGGGAATAAATGCACACACAATACAAACCCCTGAAGGATGAAACACAGTTGTCACAGTTTGCTGATTCTGCCAGGATTTGGCTCGACATCGCGTGCTTGTGAAAAATCCAACACACTGAACTTATTCCCTATTTTTCCTCGAGCTTTGGTGAAATATTAAAAAAGAATAATGAAAATACAGCTCCTCGGTGCAAAATGAGCAGTGATACAGTGCCGCTTCAAACTAACAAACACAAAATGGGCTCATTCTCCATCACACATCGATATTCATCGGTCATTATGAGCATGCAGGAATCAAATTTCATAAATAGTAAAAAATATAAACTACAGTAAAACAAAGCTTTCAGGTATCCAGTGTTCACGTATTCAGTTGATCTTCTGCATAAAGAAAAAATCAAGATATAACAAGAAGAAGGTCAAAAATCTGATACATGAAATGAGAGAAAGGATGTGTGTGTGTGTGTTTATGACACACATTCAGAGCTGAGGGACAGCGGGTCTGCGCATCATCTGGATAATCTGACAACAACGCTCACTTCACTTCATACTCACATTTTATTTCGTCACTCACATTCAAAACTATGAAAAAGCACAATTACCTCTACAGGAGGTCTGCAGTAATAAAGTCAGAGAAATTAAATTCATTTAACTTCTGCTGAGCCCGTCCTTCATTGGCTGCACCCACAGGTGCATCCTCAGCCGTAATATTACATATGAGATACAAGCATATTCATTTTCTAGTTGGATGTTAGAATGAAGATTTATAAATGGTGTACATTTCAGTAATCTTCTCAGCACATTTAAAATATTCTGAGCCAGATTACTAAAAGGTCAGTTTAGCATTGTGCTAAAGCATTAGCATGTCAGAGACACTGAAGGAGAAACACTTTAAACTAAAGTCTGATCTGACGAGTGATTATAGTTATTATATATATTTATCTTTATGTCCTGATGACCAATAAGAGTCAAGCTAATTTAGATATAACTGCACACTCTGTATGTCAGCATGCCCGTTACGCTGCTCGCCTGGTTCCCTCTGAATTACATTCTTCCAGTTTCATGGATTCAATGTTAAATTATGTTTTCTGCCATTTTCTTCAGTTAGAAAAAAAAGATATTTATCCTGCTCTAAAACAAGAAAAAAGTCTGACTGAAATGGAGCGACATGTAGAGTGAACTTTATCATACCTTACAATTGATATCCAAAATTACAGAAAGGGAGGATAGTGAGTTTTGGATGTTGGGTTTGTATAGAGCGTGTTTGCATATTGGCCCAACATTAACCAAGTAAAACACTAACCATGGCTTAGCCACGATGATAGGCTATATGTGAAGACTTTAATAAATATTAATATTGAGTCTTGGATGGTTTCAGATCATTTTACTGTGTTTTATGAAGGGTGCGAGAGCTGGGCTGAGGTCTGGGTTGTGCACATTAGTTCACTCATATTGTGTATCTGGGCACTCGAGAGAACAAGGCCACTGCTTTCAAAAACCAAGTTAAATAATGGCTGCGATGAAAGAGGCCATCAGAGGCTTGTGAGAAGGAGGAAGAGCAGGCTGTCTGGACAGAGCTACAAAACTGGGACAATAAAGCCTCAAAAATCAGGCCAGCTGTGACACTGACACTTAAAGCTGAACTGTTCACATGTCATGTGTTCCATCATCATCATCATCATCATCATCATCATCACAATACTGAAAAGTTAAACTTACAACATGTTCCCTGATAAACTGAGAAGTTGCTGGTGCTTCCCTGCATCCGACTGAAACTAATGCCGGGTCATTTTACCTGATCAATAAATACTGGATGAGGAAAGCAGCTTGATGCCCACAGCATTATTAATTCACAGCCATCACGCATCATCTTGTGGGAACAATCTTGTGGTTATCATCACCACGCCATCAATTATAGAAAGACTTTCTGACAGGATCATATTTTTTATCATGCACCAACAGGCATTCTTAAATATTTCCTCACAAACACCTGAGCAACTTCACAAACAAACTTTCTCTCTAATCTTCTCCCCGTAACACAGAATTCTCTGCCAATAAGTTCATTCCCCGTCCTTTCATCCAGCAGATCACGAGAGTGACAACAGAAGCTTCAGCAAATGGATTTCAGTGCAGACAGAAAGTGGCAGCACTGCGTCCCGTCCCCACTGTCTTCCTGTCACCGCGTCTCATCAAATATTAGGCATGTTTTGCTTTGGAGGGGGAAAAGCAGCTCGAGAGACAAATGCATTGATCTTTGATGGGTAAACACATCATAGGAAGAGCACGGTTATTCACCCGGACAGAGTCAGAGTCCTCGACTGTGAGTGTGCTGACAGCTACTGTTTGCAGCAAAAATGTTTAATAAATCTCCACTTTGAAATGTGGAGATGAATATGTTTTAAAAATCACTTGTTCACATATGCACATGAATAAAATACAGGGAGGACCAGATATTTTCCTATTTCCCCATCACTCCGGGTTTCTATCAAAGGCTGAGCCGCAGCATGTTGAAGTGCTTTTGGTTCACATCTGACCTCACCTCACCTTTATCCTGTACAGGTGACACGGAGGAGTTCTCTGAAGACTCACGTGAACTTCAGCATCAATGAGCTTCTCTTATTGCTTATGAAAGAGGCAGAAAAATGGATTTTCCTCCTACATCTACAGTCCAGGATGAAACGTTGTATTCACTGTTGCTCCACAGCAGCTAAGTTTGCTCACACATTTCACTTCCTGTTCTGATGTTGTTCCTTTAACCCCACGTTTGAAACTCATTTTACTGCCGGACTGACTCCCCTGTACCCCGGTGTGGACTGGTTTCTGCACAGCACCGAGCTGTCTTTATTGTACAGTATTTTTAACTCCACTTTCTAAATGTCTTTGTGAAGCTTATGTGATGGCTTTAATAAAAAGTGCAGTAGTTTTTAATAGCTGTACAGAATTTGATATTTTATTATTTTGTACTGTCTTGAATAATCTTGGTGCAAGAAATATGAAGAAAGAAAAACAAGCCAGTTTATCCATAAATAGAAAATTATTTTTATTTGAGGTAGTACAGCCATCACTCATGTTACCTTGTGCATCATATCTGACAGAGGAGTTTTTTCTGAGGCGGATGCATCATCAGTGTGACCTTATTTTTCCTGAAAAAGCTAAAAACTGCAAAAATAATAAATGGCAGAAAAATGCTGGATGTAGCAAAAATTAAAATTCAGATATGCAAATTGATATTTAATTTGTTTTTAAATTGTTTTTTAATTTATCAGAAGGTTCAATAGAAACTCCGGTTTAAAAAAAATGTGATTATGTCATGGTTCAAGCTTTACAGGGTTAGAAACGTTATTCAGAGTAACAGAAGTCTCTGAATGGAGCTGCACTCGAGGAGGGGACGCTTCCTTCTGTGCAGCCATCAACCAAAACTGCTGGGAAGCTCCCGGAAAACTGAAGTGCTGCGTGTTTATTATGTGATCGCTGACAGGAGGGAGCGACTTTGGCCCAGAGCCTCAAATCTCCTGATTATCTATTAGTGACATCATCAGAGTTGAGTTAACACGGTCCAGGTGCGATGAGGAAGAGCCAAAACCTGACACCGTGATGGACGAGCAGAAATGCTGTGAAGACCGAGAGCGTTGGAGTCACAGCAGATCTTTCGGTTTCTTTCCAAAGGAGGGCAGAAGAGGAGAAGGAAGAGAGGCGGCGAGTCTGAGGAGGAATCAGAGAGGAAGTGTGGGCTGTTTGTGTGTCAAGTGTGTGCATGCTGCAGTAAGATGGAGAGGCACACATGAGAGGAAACAATTCCTGCGATAGTGGACGAGGAATGTGAGAGCTGCTCGTGTGAGACGGAGGGGGAAAGAACGTGCATCTGTGCGTCCCTGAGATTTTGGCTAATTTCAGCAGGTTTATATAAATAAATGTCAGTCTGGCAGACTTTGAATGATATAACAGTGACTCACCCTTCAACCAGTTCAGCCCTCCTCCATCACACAGGAAGTGGGGTAAACTAAAGCTGTTTGATAAAGTAAAAGCTGATCATAGAAGAACAGAAATACACATTTCCATCAAAATGAGCATCATTTGCTGATAATTAAGAAAATGTAATATTCTCAAATGCGGAGCTCAGAGCCTTCCAAAAGAAGGAAACTATGTGAAATGAGTTCTTTTCCATTAGGTTTGTTCACATTAGATATATAAAAAAATACCCTGCCTACCATGCAGGGCATCACTTTTAGAATAAACCAATTTAGCAGTGGAGTATTTAAGCATTTAAAACCTAATTTGTGCTATAGTAAAGCAGAATAAAACACAAGATTAATGCACAGAGATGGACTTCCACACGAGCAGTAATCCCTGCATTTAGCTTTGAGTGAACCAAACGCTTTAATCCCCACACCGCACATTAAATTAACTTGTCGTTCCTGTCCTCCTAGACATCAAACGGACCTGGAATAAAATTAGAAAAAAAAAACCCACACAGGGGAACCAAACCGGAGAAAAAAAACTGGGAAGGAATGAATTAATAATGAGCCACTTTTATACCGGATCCAGCGATTATACAAATGGGGAAACGGCCGAAAAAATATTCTGTATGGCATATGGCACTTCAGCTGCCATATGTGCCAGTTTTCACAAAAATTGGCAATGACGTTCATGATGGTCAGTAGTAACTGCCAAAAACACAGCAAGGCCTGAAACAGAGGGAGGGAGAGATGGGGGAGGAGGGATGGAAGAGGGGAGTAATGCTTCAATAGCTTTGTTGGCCAGCTCGGGCTCTTCTCTCCACAGCTTCTGGTGCTCTAAGTACAAAGAGAAAAAAGACAGAAAGAAAGAGAAAAGGACCAAAGAGGGGAAGAAAGAGGGAGAGAGAGACAAAGAGGAACCAAGGCTGAGTTTGCATCCATCAACATTTACTACCTGTGATCAATACCACCAGGTGTCACATCACTGAGGTGCTTGAGGATGTCACCAATTGGTCCTCTTTAGACTCAGTTCTGAAAGGAATTTTCAGGGTTACTGTTTATTTTTTAATTGCTCAAAGAAAAGACATGTGAAAGACTCCTTTATGCTCCAAACCTTTGAGTGGGCGGGACGTGTTTGATGGGCAGCTCCGCCAATAGGGCTGCTTGAAGTGCAATTTTCTGCACTAGAGGAAACAATGACTGCGTTCTGTGCATTTACTGTTGCACGACTCTGATGTTTGAATGACTGCACTTGGACAGACTCTTAGAGGAGACACCCGAGGGCTTCTGGCCCTCCCAGGCTTTGTAATGACACCAGTGACACCTGGTACAGTGGTTCCCTTGCCATATCAATTTGGTGTATGATGCCACGTGCGGATGATCCCAACTAGATATCATGAATTTGTGCACCCCCCAGGAAGCAACACAGACTAATATATACATATCCATCGAAGGGAAAAGGTACCACACTGTAGCTTGCAGCATCTCCCTGCTGTGGTTTCATTATCAGCAGATTAGCCTTCAGCCTCCGCTAAAGTGGGATCCCCTGCCCGTGCCCTTATATAGCAAGTAACAAGCTATCAGCCAAACCTATGAAGCCACAGATAAATTACAATACCAGTCAGTGTACACAAATTGTTAGCAAACTTTGTGTCCGACTAGTGCTTAGGACTCATTATGGGCTCCACTGTGAAACTGTTACCACCAGAAAAGTGACTTTTAGGTGACCTGCAATGCTGGCAAGACTATTAATAAAAGACAGACACGGCCATCGTGGTGCCAGACCACGGTTTGAGAACTCCTGTGCTGAGCCTTCATTTTACCTTTTATATCACAGGGTGGAGTGCCAATTTAACAACTGACCACAGCAAGCTTGGTTAGCAAGCCACAGCCATAGGTGATATGGGTGCATTACACAGAGAAAGATACTTGTGATAAAATACTAGAATTTCACCCACATAAACTCGAGTACCAAATTTTCGGACTAGCTGTTAGTACCTGTACTGCAGTTTTTAGGCCTTCTAATATTTTTGCCATGGAGACACTGGCTCTCCCGGCCAAAACAGAGTTAAGGCCTCACAGTTCTTCATGTCAGGCCAAAGACTTTGTTAGGACTGACAGCAGTAGCACTTGTAAAGTACACTTAGACCAATCTAGTAGTTCAACAGACAAATTCTGACATTTTCAAGATCACTGTCATTTCAGCTGTTTATTGTGCTACAGCTGCCTGGATAACCACTAGTGTGGAAGTGTTTTTTCCGCCAACATATCTACCTGGTAACTCAGTGTTTCAGCAGCGTGCAACACAAAACACATCTCCATAAGAGAGTTGGCTGCAGTTCGAGGTCTGTAGTTCCTACAGCGCAGGCTGTCTCACTGCTGTTCAGTGTCACTGTCAGCCAATGACTGAAGAGTGATCTTTTCAAATAACAGGTCCTGTAAATCTTTATATTTGTCTTATATCTTAGTCAGCGGTTAGATTGTGAGATCCAAAAGAAATCAAATACACAAATGTAATGAAGTAACTGCTTCCAAGAAAATGGAATGTAGGTGTGATGGCTCTCTAAGGGCGTTTTCACACTCAGGCTGACTGAACCTGAGGCGATGCGCCCTGAGAATTCAATACATTTGTTTAAGTGCGAAAGCTGCTGTCACACCTGGGTCTGATCCAGAAGAAGAATGGTCTTGGGTCTGTCACAGTTTTCACACTTGGTTCAGATCCTAGAATCCATACCTACAATTGCAGATCTTTCCTCAGCTGCCAGAGGGAATTGGTAGTTGTTGCATTATCTGTAACATAAAGATTAGACCCCATCCAGTTCATCGAGTAAAGCAATGGCCTTCCTAGCTGCCTTTTTATGGAACCATTGGCTTTCAAATTTCACATTTGGCCCCCATGGGGCTGTGACTATTGATTTATCAAGGAGACCCGAAGAACTCACTCACTGGAAGGGATAAAAGCATTTTACAACTTACTATTTCATGGAGTAACCAGATGTTCTCATACTTTTGGACCAAAGGAGCATTAGCGGTAGCACGAGCATAATTGTTGTTGTCAGTCAAGCCCAAAGAGTGTAAATGAGTGACATTCCTGCTGTCTGAGCGTGGGAACTTCCTTTTGGCTGCGTGCACACATGACTGGGCTTAAAGGAAATGATCACACGGCTCATCTAGACTTTTCAAATGAATCAAACTTTGATTGTAAACACAGTCATTTAAAAGAGTTTAAAACACCGCCCTACTGAACACAGTTACATTGTACCATTCTTTATCCTCATGTCTCATTTCCTGTGTGAAGTCCATGTGTTTGTTGTACAAAAGTTCATCATGGCTTTAAATATAGTTATGATTGTTACTGCAGGTTGGAGTGGTCATAAATACAGTAGGTCTGATGTCCTGTGAACAGACAACATGTCAGTTATCAGTTATCATTCAATTTTTCCTCTGAGTTATGGTGATTCGCAGTCATTTCATCGGGGATGCCAAAACAGACTAGCCCTTCTTTACACACACACACACACACACACACACACAGATGCCGCATTGAGCGGGTCGGCCCGTTGCTGTGATACGGTAGCATGTCTGCCATATTGGATCTGCGCAGTAAACTAATACAAGTTACTGGACTGAACTTCATAAAGTGCCTTTCTACAAAGTTCTTTAAGTTAATGCGTCTCATTCACACATGCACTGATATATACTGGGAAACTGAGAGGCACCAAAAATAACGCAAATTATTATTATCTGATAATTATTATCTGATGATTATTATCTGATAATTGTAAATATTATAAATGCAGGCATCAAACCAGCATATGCATTTCTAATGTTTTAATGAGTGTTTACAGCCACCGAGGTTTGCAACAGTGTTACTGTGATGATAAATATCTACAATAACCAGATCCTGACATGTAGATATAACATCTGCAGGTTTATGAATTAAAAAAAGCGTTTTTATATTCAGAGATTTTTGTCAATTTAAGTCTTATTAATGACAATCTTTAAGACAAAAAAATGAACAAAGTCAACAAATTAAAATAAGAAACTGTTACAGACACTGATCTACTTTATTTTCTGTTAGCAGTGAAGCTAAAATTATAGATCCATGTTTTATTGCAAACAATAAAATATTATAGTTAAAAAGTAAAGAGCTATTTCCAACTTTTGTAAAGTGCTTTATAAATTAAATGTATTGTTATTATTATTATTACACAAAAACAAAGGGTCCAAGAAGCACAAATGCAAAAATAGAGTGACGAGCAGACAGCAGCAAACAGAAGGTCTGGAAAATCAATCAGTCTTTGTTTGTATCAGAGTCGTTAGTTCGACCCAATGTAGTTATGAAAAATTGACTTCATTGTTTGGAGGCTGGTTTCACCGCGGGACTACGTAGTATAACTGCAGCATCTGCAAGTTCTGTTTTCAAAATGTTGTAATGGCCAAATACAATCAAAAAATAATTGTTCACTCTTACCTGTGGAAGGTAAGCCCATGTGATCCAGTCTGGACTGTAAAACGGAACAACTCCACCCACACCAGAGTGACGCATCTCTGTGTTTGCCACATCCAATATGATGGCGATATTGACGTATGATTCAGGGCTAATGTGGCGTCTGCATATTTATGTCTATGCTTCTTTCACACTGTGTGACAACTTCCACAGACAAATTTTGAGTTATATTTTGAGCTACATAAGTTGAAATTTTGAGAAATTAACTCAGTAACTCATTAAGTCAATATTTCGAGTTAGCTCTGCGAATCAGGAAAGCTCTGTGAAAGAGTTCACTTCCTTGTTACCAGGAAGCACATGACAACAACGCACTCAAAATCAGGTGTATAGCTGTATTATAAGAGAAGTCAGTTTTCTTCATGTTTCCGGTACTGAAATCTGTAATGTTTGTACATGTTAATGGTGCAGAAGAACAGATTAAAATGCACTGGAAAGATGTTTTTATTAGCCCACAAATTCTAAATATAGATTTGTTTAGGATTTTGTTGATGCATGCATCAGTACTGGATCTGAACTGGCCAAAGGTGGGTGAAACCTACAATAGAGAAAATGGAGGGACCTGAGTATAATTATCTGTTGGTCAGTTCCTTCAGTAATGTTTAGTGCCTTTGTATTGTCAAGCCTACAGTCTTTATGGAGTGTATGTGCCGGTCACTGTGATCTATGACATCAGTGAACTCTTTCCTGATGGGTATTTTGAGACCTTACAAAACAGAACATGGTCATTTTATTCATTATGGTTTCCATTAATGTCCATAAGGACATAAAGAAAGGCATACTTTAGGGCAGGCCTAACATCTGATTAAAGAGTCATTACTCTGTCACCCTGAGTCAGATTTTCTCCTCCGCCTGAGCACTCAAAGTGCTTCATGTCTCATTCACCCATTCATGCAGGCACTTTTTTCTATGCCTTCACACACATTCACTCTCCCATCGAAGCATCTGGAGCATCTCAGGGTTCAGTGTCTTGCCAAGGATACGTTGGCATGAGGACTGGAGCCAGGAATCAAACCACCAACCTTACGATTAGCAGATGACCCGCTCTGCCTCCTGAGCCACAGGCAGCCCACAAAACAATAAGATCATCATGGTCACCATGCACAACACAAGGCATCAACAGGGCTTCACTAACCAGTAGGTGAAGTCGTAGCAGCTACCATCCTTCACATACAGTTTATGTAATCTGATACTCAAACAGCTGCTGGCCTTGAAGCTCAAAAATACAAACTACTGAGTCCGTGGGGCTGAGCTTTGACCACTGCGCAGTAATCAATGCTGAAATTAATCTAATACAACTATGATGTTGGAAAAAGATAATCCAAGGTTATTCATTACGCATCAACATGAAATATTATTAGTTATTCTCACAGTTGTCATTTAACTAACAGTAACGCTGGGACAGCGGGGTGTAGCCACATGTCAGGATTAGAGGTTCTGGATAAACTATAAGGCCTGGAATAACTTTAAAGCTTTGAAATATAAAACCCAATAAAATATAAAACATGACAAATTTACATCGAGACAAGTCAAAGATCTGAAAGCAGAAAAGTCATACTGCAACTCTGATCTAACGGTACACTAAATACAGCGTTATCAGTGATTAATTGTTAGGTTATTGTCAATGCATCAGTTGTTGTCCGCACTGCTGCCCTTGCCCAACCTTTGTGGTTTCAGATATTGAAAAGTCAATCTAATCAGCCTAAAGAGCGTCATTGAGGACGTATCCATTATATTGGTGGTTTTCTCATTTTCTATCAGTATCATAAAAGACTGTCCAGCTGAACACAGCATGGTAATTTGCATCCATCTTCCAAACTGTTTATAATTTGTGTTGCTCTCTGTTCTGGATGGAGACCGTCAAACGAAGGCCACTCAGGCCAGCGTTCCCTTCTGTGGTGTACGTGATTCCAAAAATAAAGTGACAAAAACATTTCCATCGCCTCAGACGGGGAGTGGGTTGTGTGTCCCAGAAGAGCGAAGAAGAGCGAACTGAGGGTCCTTTTCCAAACCTGCGCCACCCCCGCTGCCACCTCCACCCCAGGCAAGCTGCCAGAGCGGCTCAAGGCTCAGAGCTGCGCTGAGCCGCCATGGCAAGGCTTAATGTTCCAGGTTCTTCTGCCCTCAGGGCATCCTCCCATACACAACCCAACGCACAAAACACACTTTGGAGAGAGCGCTGCATGTCTGACTGTGTCAGGGCAGGCCGACGTTCTCCAAGCTCTTCAAATGCTCCACTTGGCTCTGCTCTGCTTGTCTCACATAACAGCGACAATTCAAAGAGACCAAATTCCCTGATTTAAAAAGTGTGTTGATGAAACAGTCCTTCAAACCTTTTTACAGTAGATTATGATTTTAAGTGAATGCAAACATTATTTTAAAAGTCCAAATGAGCGACCTGGGGGTAAGCGACACTTCTGAAAAACATTTGAGAAATTTGGAAAAGAATTTGTCTCCACCATCAGGTCAAAAACCTCCATCAAGCATCCACATTGTTGTTTTCACCTTTAAGGTAATAAAGCTCAAGAAAGGAAAAAATAATAAGAGCCATCAGCCTGACAGTGATGTTCTCAAACCTGTTCAACCAAAACACTGCTGCATTCATTTCAGTGATATTAATATCAGCGCGCCTCTTCACTTGTGCGACCTTCTGCAATCCTCTGTGATGCTCAGGTGTGTTTGAATGGCAGGTAGGACCTGGAACAGCTGGTCCTTACTGTACTGTAATCGGGTTGGTTCACATAAACTGTCAGAATAAGAAGGGAACATCCAGAGACTCATTTAGGCCTTCATGCGGCGTAAAATCAGCAGATTCCTAATCCGTGAACTCTGAGTTCAATTCGCTGAATTTAATTCAATGAGAAATGAAGAATTTAAATATGAATGTTCTGAGATTAATATCTGAATTGTTTCCCCTGCTTTTTGACTTCAGCACATTGCAAATATTTTGGGGTGTCCAAAGTACTGGAAAGTTTTAATAGCTAGTGCCAATTCATGTCTGAATTAGCAAACACATTTTGAATTACTGTGGTAATTATTACTGTGGTAATTACTGTGGTAATACCCACTGAATTACTGTGGTAATTATTACTGTGGTAATTACTGTGGTAATACCCACTGAATTACTGTGGTATACCCACAATGATAAATTACAGACCGCAGTTTAGTTTTAATGTGATTCAAAGTCCTAACATTGTTTTTAAATTTAGCATTTTAACTTTTATAAATTAGGTTACAAAACTGGTTTGCACATTAACAGCAGAGATACAGTTTTATATATCAAGGCTAAATTAAATACCAAGCATTATGTTTTTGTTCTTTTAAGGCCGTGATTTCTAGCTGAAATAGAAATATTGGTGCTTGCAAAACAAAAAATCTTTTTTTTAAAAAATAAAAACATTAATCGCCCCTGTAAGCCCCAGTGCATTTCAGTGCACAGGCATGATGCATGAATTATATGAGGTGTGCATATTACACCAGCTCTATGTGAATAAAGCCTTGTTATCAGTTTGTGTGTTATGATTCTGTTTGAAATTTTGGGGTGGGGAGGAACAGGGAAAATGTGAAAACATGTGGGATGAAAATGACAGATGACGTGGAATACCTTGAGGAGAGGTTGTCAGCACCACCGACACCATACACTCACATCCACCCCTCCAAACCCACAGAGGCCCAGCATGGCTGCAGGACTGCTGCACAGAGCAGCCTATCAAAGGCAACAGCAGCGCATGGCACAGAGGGGTCTCGATGGGCAGCGCAGGCGGACGCCGGCAGCGAACAGAGCAGGGTGCGTGCGTGTGCGTGAAGGGGAAGGCTTCCTTTAAAGCACTGGGACACAGCTGCTGCGTGCAGGGCATCTGAGGTGTGTGATTTGCGAGTGTTTGGGGGTGTGTGGCCCCTCTCAGGCTCCCTGCACAGGAAGAGCAGACTGCATTCCATAAGTGATTAAGCATGAATGAATCAAGGCAGCCACATAAACATAA
>JAMQGT020006567.1:0-14623 GCA_024447675.2 Pterophyllum scalare
GACTCATGTTTGGATTTTGGCATCTAAGTTATTTCTTTAAATTTTATTTTCTGGTTTCTCATTATGGTGGCAATGCTTTTGCATTCAGTTGTTTTTTTTCTTAATATCTTTTTTGCTTGGTTTTCTGTCTATGGTTAACACTGAGATTATCTGGCCTTTTTAGTTTTAGTTATTTGGGTTCTGTTCTCGATTATTGTTTACTTTGTATTTAATCCTTTGTTCCAGTTCTCTGGCTTCCCCTGTGTTGTCAATTTTTCATCTGTTGGTGATTCCATGCTTTGTTACATCTTCTTTGATTTTGCTAGTCTCTTGTTTTGTGCGCTTGTGTTTCGTTTTGTGTCCCCTCATCTCGTTAGTTAGAATCTCTTCACCTGCGTCCTGTTTCCCCCAGCTGTGTCCTCTCTTCCTAATCACCTCGTGTGTATTTAAACCCTCAGTTTGCCTCAGTGCCTTCTTGTGTCCTCCCTCTTATGTAGTGTGTTTTCTTGTTCTGTGAGTGTCCTAGTCTGTTGGAGTGTTTGCTCATGTTGTGCATTATCAGCAATAAAGCCGTGTTTTATGTTTACTTCAGTCTCCAGAGTCCTGCATTTGGGTCCACATCCTGCTTGTCACACTGCCAAACATGACACTGACTCTGTGAACTTTTTTAAAAAGCAGTTAAAAACATCTTTGTTTAACCAGGCTTTCAATTGGTAACAGTTTTTAAACTAGTTTATCTTATTCTGCACTTTATTTTGTTTTGCTGTTAACAGCACTTTAATTTTTACTGTATTGTCCTCTGATTTTTTTTTTTCCTGGTTTTTATTTATTTTACTCAGTGCATACTTTGAGATTGCCTCTCTGTGAAAAGCACTTTATAAATAAAGTTTTACTTACTTAGTGCAAGCGAGGTATATGCTGGATGGGTCACATTCACATCTGCAGCCAATTAACCTAGCATGCATGACTCTGGGCTGTGGGAGGATGCCAGAGTACGTGGAGAAAACCTACACCAGCACAGGGAGGACATGCAAACTCCACACAGACCTCCCTAACCTTCTTGTTGTGAGGTGGTGGTGTTAAGCATTCCACAACCTTGCCGCTGATTAAGGGGAGATCACAGAAGAACTGATTTATTAAAGAACATGATCCCCCCTGACAGGACCCCCCAGAGTCTAGAAGCTGGTGGTGGCAGAGGTGAAGCAGGTGGAGGTGGTTACCAGATGAGGCAGCAATGGGGAGTAGGCGGGTTGCAGGAATGACAGAAGAGCACACAAAACAGAGGCTGATTGGCTCACAGAAGGCAAGAAAATGGTTGGATCAGAGTGATGATGACAGAATTGAGTTTGACAGCGTGGGAAAGCAGGAATGATGTAAAGAATAGCCTAGCAGCCCCGAAATCCTGGAATGCTGGCAGATGAGTGAATACAGATGTTTCTTACTGAACTCTCGCATAAGATTCACATGTTTAGCTTTTACATTTGCATATAATTACATTTTTAAGTGAGTTAAAACTCAAAAGTTCAGCTGAGTTTAACCTTTGGTTGGCTGAAAAGGCGGCAGCTTTGTAGATTTTTGTGGCAGCTTAATATATCACCTGTAGCTATAAAATGAGATATGAATTGTTGATAAAAGTGTGTATCTGGTAGATTTAAATGGCATTTGTGGCCTTGCAGATTTTATGCCTTGTTTTTTGTTTATTTTCACGAGCTCTGTTTGCTCTAGAGAATCAAACATAGAGCCAATAGGCTGATAAGCTCATAATATTGATATGTTAAGCATAAAAGTTCAAGTAGTTTTTCCCGAAGTTGAGTTGTAATCAGCAGGACTGTTTCTCTAGAGAAAAGTCTTCACATTGATATTTTTTCAGATTAAATTACTGCTTTTTTTTGCTTTTTTTTAAATTTTCTGCACTTTGTCTGATTGACTCTACATTGTGTTTGCATTTGTTCGATAAGTGGTGTTATGACTGTGTTCTCCATCATTTAGATGATAGCAGGTTGTATTTTAGTGAAGTCATTATGTTTGACCACCAACAAACTAACTGTATTATTTACATTTGGTAGCTCCATCTCTGCCAGTTTACCCCTTTATAACCTCCATGATGTCACCACACAGGCCCTGCTTGTTAGATCTCCCGACCCACTTAGTCCAGGAGATGAAAGCAACTTTTTTCTTCTCTCTTAAAAAAATGGCTTCCATTAGAGCCAAGAGGTAAAGAGCTATAATCATAAAAGCTCACATACACTGAAAATTGGACATCCAACGACCCGCCTGCCTCCATTTCCCACCTTCAGCGCATCTTGTCATTACCTTAGGGCTCCACAGGCTAAACAGCCATGTTGGGTTTTTTTTTTTTGTTTTTTGTTTTTTTGGGGGGGGGGGCTTTGTGCGATGGTGTGATTTCTGACACTGTTTGCACAAAGCTGATTGTTTTGGGATTCAATAAAAGATAAACATCAAAAGATAAACGTTGTACTGGGGATTTTTGTTACAGTGTTACACCCCATCCAACTTCTCCTGTCATATGAGCTATCAGCTCATTTTCTGCAGGCTCATCTTGTCATTGTGGTAAAGTGTCTACAATCTTCTAATCCCATTTCTGCTTCTGGCCACGATACCTTAATAGTCAACTCTCTCCTATCTGCATCAAATCTCAGTGGAGGTTTTAACACACACCCTCTTAAGAGTTTCACCTGATTTCTATCTTTTACTTACTCTTCTCACTTTGGGGGGCATTGCATTGAACACGTTTCTTTTTTTAACTCCAGATGTCTGAAGAATTTACCAAATCCAAAACATATGAGCCTGAGCTAATGTGTCTCCACTCAGGGGTCCGCAGGTCAGGGCAGGAATCTCCGGACATCTCCCCTGAACTGGAAGTCTTTATTTGACAAGGACCAGCTGACTATAGATCTTCAGGGAGGTGATCAGGTCTGCATGTTGATAACTATTTTCTTTTCTTCATTCCAGGAATGCATGAACCCATGCTGCAATGCTACCACATGCACTCTCAAAGGAGATGCTGTGTGTGCCCATGGACAGTGCTGTGAAGACTGCCGAGTAAGAGATTTTATGCAGGCCTTGGTCTGTCTTACTTTGTCCTTCATCCGTTTTTAATGTACATGCATTCATCCCTTCCTAGGAGCTAAATACATTCTGAAAAAGCTTTTCAGAGCTTTTGCTTTTTCTAAAAACTTTCTAAAACTGTTTTCTCTGTAGAAGGTTATCGCCAGTAAGAGACTCATAAGTGTGCTTGTCTGTGTAATTTCTTATCCTGGGTGAGTTCATACCAAATTTGTATGTTTTGCATCAATAGGAAGGTTTCAATGGAATTCAAGTTCAAGTTGGATGGACTAAGACGTGCTTCCGCTTAACTAGTCGTGGTTTTTCTTTGCAATGGAGATCGTTTTGTAGTGTCTCTGGTCTTCTCTTTTCAATATGAAATGCTTGTTGAAAGTTGATTAACAGGATTGTGAGCTGACCTTGCAGAATTACACATCTTAAGAAATGAGTATTGCGTAGTGTTATTCACAAACTAGAGCTTAATTTTCTGTGTCTTTGCTGCATATGCACAGTCTACAGCTGGCCCATCTTCCTTTCTATTTAATTTCCAAGGAGCACAACTTTCTTGTTGTTTTTCTTAAATAGTCTTGAGCAATAGTTCTCCAGACTTTCTGAAAGTCTTTCAAAGTTTTCATTTTCAGTCTGGTCCTTATACTCGACCTTTTTCAGAGGGATGTTTTTGTTGTTGTTAACACTGGCCTATGAAACATTCAAGCACACAAAAGACAAAGAAAGAAAATTGCAAGAAAGCTTGCATCAGAGTTCAGGCTGTTTTTGACTTTTATATTTCCACATATGTTTGCACATGCTTAATAATTTGCTGCAGACATTTCCCATTTCCCTTGCAAAATTTATGAAGAAATGAGGGTGAATCAAGACACTGGCTCAGTACTGTGTAAGAAGCTAATTTTGGACATGTAAATGACCTTGTAGTGTTACATTTCATTTTTACATTAAAGCCCTTCCAGTCACTTTTAAACTTGTAAACAACAGCAGGCTTACTGGGTTTATTTCAAACTTTGTGGTGTAAGGCAAAATAAAAAGTTTGATGTTTTACCGAACACTTAACAAACTTGTGATTACAGCACAAAACTTGAAACTGTAACACGAAAGTTGACAGCAACAAGAAGTTAAATTAGAGTTGACCTAAAATCTTCTTTAAATTCCTTTTAGAGGTTATTTTGCTTTTGGCAGATCCACTAGAGAAAAGCAGGCATTTATGGTCACGCTTTTCATTAATTAAGTCTTAACCTGCAAATATCACCTTTAAAACCCTCTATTGATGCAGGGTAGATTGAAATGCCCTCCTGTCCACAACTTCAGCAGTCATGTGGAACATTTACAAAGCCCAAAAGCAATGAACAGTTAAATAAAGCTGGTGTTCTATCAGGCAGTGTTGATTTTGTTTCTAAAAGGGGGTCTAATGTAAAATATTGTATATATTCACAGCTCAAACCTGCTGGCACCCTGTGCCGAGAAACCAGTAACTCTTGTGACCTGCCAGAGTTCTGTACTGGTGCCAGCCCTCACTGCCCAGCCAACGTTTATCTGCATGATGGACACGCCTGCCACAACGTTGACGGCTACTGCTACAATGGCATCTGCCAGACTCACGAGCAGCAATGCATCACTCTGTGGGGAACAGGTAAATCAGGGAATACTTACAAGTCGGATTATATGCCTAATCTTCACTTTTCTAAGGGGAAGCCTCACTTCATTTTCATGATTACATAGTGGGGGGGTTTTTCTTGTTTGTCTGTGTGCAAAGGAGCCAAGCCCGCCCCTGGGATCTGCTTTGAGAGAGTCAACTCTGCAGGCGATCCATACGGGAACTGTGGGAAGGACTCCAAAGGCTCCTTTGCCAAATGTGATGCAAGGTAAGGCTGCGGCTGCACCGATGTCGTAATGGTATAGAGAAATTACTGTCTAAAACAAAGTTTATTAGGTCATGTAGTGTCAGTTGCAATCGTCATTATGCTGTGATGCAATCTTCAATCTAAAGTTTACATAGATGGATAATGCAATTTCAGAAAGATAGCAGCTAATTAAGAGAGTATTCATGAATCAATTTATTCTATTTTTGTTAGCTAATTGTTCTTAAGATCTGTTCCCTTCGGGTAAATTCTGTAATCAGGCTCTTTGTTAATTGATGTAATTTGCTTTTACCAGAGGACCGAAGCACTGCAGGTCCCTTCAGCACTCTTTCATCTTTTTCTGCAATTACCAATCTTTGCCTGATTGACACAGCAGCATTGTTTGTTTTTTTGTTTGTTTGTTTTTTCATTTTACTATGTGGGGGGCTTTTTTCATTTAATTTGTGTGTATGTGTGTTTCCATATGTGTTGTATGCAGTGATGCAAAGTGTGGTAAAATTCAGTGCCAGGGTGGAGCCAATCGCCCAGTGATCGGAACAAATGCTGTGTCTATTGAAACAAACATCCCTCTGCATGAAGGAGGACGCATTCTGTGTCGAGGAACACATGTTTACCTGGGTGATGACATGCCTGACCCTGGACTGGTGCTGGCTGGTACAAAGTGTGGAGACAACATGGTGAGTGATAAGTAATGTAAAGATCTTTTATTCAACCGGTAAGACTTAATTTATATTTAAGATTTAATATACAGAATCGAGTACTATTTAAAATCAGATCTCAGTTATCTAAAGCAGTTATGAGGTACAGTATCTGTTAGCTTGTTGTTTATTGTCCTATAACAACAGGATGTAGCTTCAGTAGAGATCCCAACAGGCTCACAAGGGTATGAACCTAAAGTTGCATTCCCTCGAGGACTGAGCAGACTGATACAGCAAGGTTATCCCTTCCTAGAGGCCAATAAAGTTAGTGAATCCAGTGATCCATTTTTGCACATCTTGCTTAGGGCTGAATAAGACTTTTGGAGCTCTCAGTTATTTTATTAGGTGTGTCACTCGACTTTTCTTTGTCTTTTTACGCTGCTCCAAACCTCTCTCACCACATCAGTGACATCAGACCCTACTACTACCTTTTGACTGCATAACTTACCTACCAGCTGCCTCTGCAAGTTACAACATTTGCTGTCAGTCTAACATGAGGACTGGTTAGCGAGTGCATGCTAATCAGCCACAACATTAAAAGCACCTGCCTAATATTGAGTAGGTCTGTTTCCATATTGCCAAAACAGCTTCAACCCAGTGGTGCAAGATTACAAATGTTGGGTTTGGCCTGTGGTTTCTGGCACTAAGATGCTGGCAGCAAATCATTTGGGTTGCACGGTGGGGCCACACAGAGTCTCCATTGAGCCCAAGTCAGTGCCTTTTTCATGTCTCTTGAGTCATATCAGTTTTTGCATGGTGGTTTAAATTCTCTTACTGGATTAGACCAATTTTAGATACATAATGTGTGTCAGAGTCCTTTCCCAAGGTTTCCTAGGAGAAAAATTGCATTGTAAGAAAAAAGATCAGCATTATTCACTTCACCTATACAGCACCTATACAGAATTTGGCCTTTATATTCTTCCTGTTGAAATATTTTTCAGCTCCATCCACAACAGGGCAATTAGAGCTAAATCTAATAAATATTACACAGCTTTTGACAAATGGACTAGAGTAGGTCAGTCCGTGTTTGCTCCACACAAATAATCTTAATATCTTTTCATGAGTTCTCAGATGATTGCATTTACCAAATCCCCTGAAGCTGTGGGTCTGACTTGTAAAAGGTGTTTGTGGTTGAAATTTGGCTAAATCTGTGAGGGCTGTGTTACGAAAGAAATGACTAGGTCTTACACGATTGTTCTTAACACAGGAGAATGGAAGACGTTTATTTTATTGCATGAGTTTGCATATAAAACGTGTTACAAATAACTGTGTTTCTCTTACGAGCATAAAAGCGTGGAACCAAATAATAGGGTCTACAAGTTTGCTTTTTCAGTTGCCTCAAGGGGACGTACCTTGGTGCCTTTGTACCCCATTGAGCTGTGTGTGCAAAATGGACGTCAGCCAGGTTAGTTTGTCTCCTGGCTACGGTCTTGCAAGTCATGAGTTAGCGCCCTAGAAACTTTGATGGCCTGGAGGTGGCTGTTTGTCATGGGCCTTTGTTCTTTGAAAATAAGGTTTTGTATTTCAATGCCAATCAGGGCATTAAGTTGGCAGCACACAGCCTGCACTGCAATGGCAATTGAATAAGATGACTGCTGCTTGCCTAATGCAGGCCTTATTTCCTACATAAAAGCAACTGATTTTTTTTTTTTTTACATTCTGATGGTTTGTTTGATCTAAAGATAAGAAAGCTTATTGTGTTTTTTGTCTCTTCATCCCTGCACTGCATTGCAGCTACCTGAGCAGCATTCATCACTACCACCTGAGTGAGAAATAGCTTATTCCACTGTAAATCTCTTCAAATGTTGCATTAATCACGAAATGTATATGCTGCATTTGTAGTTGTAATTGATGTTCGTGTTAATTTCAACTTCAATACTGTTTTTTTTTATTCAATACAAATGCACAGGGCATCTGCATTCTTCTATTTGAGTTAATAGCAGGCATCAGTCATGCTCTGTTATCATGTCCATAAATACGATATTTTCCAGCGATATTTTCTACAGAATTGGAAACCCTTCTTCTTCTTAGTTTTTGTGTTCATCTTCATGAGCTCTTCAGTTCAGTACCTCCTAAAATATTTAATGGTGTTCTTCTCTTTATAGGTGTGCCTGAATCGGCAGTGCCAGAATGTCAGTGTCTTTGGTGTACACGAGTGCTCAAGAAAGTGCAGTCGACGTGGGGTAAGTGCAAGCACCTATTAGCTCAAATTTGAGTGTTTTTATATACTGCAGCCTTCGAAACAGTGTCACAAGCCTGTAATAACTCTGTATTTATCTATTCAGTCACTTTTTGAAAACTCTCTATACCCTATAATTGCAAACAATAGCAGAGCAACAATGCATTTCAAATGCAGCCTTTGAGTTATGGCAGCTCCTCCTATTATGTACAATCAATCTTCATTGTCCCACTGAGGTTAAATCAATCACATTTAACAGCATCATTTATGGGCTACTTAAAGTGTTGTCCATCATCTTTCTTACTATACAAAATGAGAAGATGCAATGCAGCACGTCAGGGTTTCCACCTGCACAATGATAATTTTGTTGCAACATAAAAGTAGCTCGCACTGCTTTAAAACGATCACCCTTTTCTCTTATCAATAATTCAGCAAAGGGTGCTTTTATGATTTATTTAGCTTGTTGTTTAGTTCCGTGAATCAAACATTCACCACAGGCGAGATGAATTTACAGACACCAACTCAATTATGGCATCTTAAAGCACTAAGATTTTGTGCAATAAAAAATCTAGGCTGTGACTCTGAGATTGTGTATCGCTTTAAGATTTCTTTTTTTTAATCATTTCATAATTTGCTAAATATCTCTGAAACAAATTAGTCTGCAAATGGAAAATAACAGCAACAAACAAAATACTGTAGCTGCATGTTGATTGGCTCAAAAATAATCACATTAAAAATGACTTTGTGACTTTGGGGATGGAATTTGAGAAAAAATATTTTCCGACTGTGCGGACTAGAGCTGCATCTCCCCTCCTGCAGAAATATCTGCCAAGAATAATTTGCCTGCCATTTTGTCAAACACCTCGCGCAGTACGAGACCTGACTGGAAAAGTAGTAATATTCTGAATTTACCCTAGGAGTTTGCCTGCACGTCATCTTGCTTTATCTCACAATGCATGTACTGTACTGACGCTTGGATCTATTTTTGTTACTTATTTAGCAAGTAAAAAGCTCCTTTGTTTTTTTTTTCTGTACCTTTTAAACACAGATCAACTTCACGTGTTCTATAAATAATAGGATCAAAATGTGTGTACACCAAAGTAACTGACTGTGGTTCTATCTGATTACCATTTCAAACACATTGGATCTCTCTTAGACTTTAAAAAGTTATCTATTGCTTTTACATGTGCACATACAGGGGATGCAATCCATTTCTGTATAGTCACTTTTGAGCCATTTGACAAGGGCCAGCTTGTGATGGCTGGACGACTGGGTCAGAGCATGTCCAAAACTGCAGCTCTTGTGGAGTGTTCCTGGTTTGCAGTGGTCAGTATCTATCAAAAGTGGTGAACCAGCGACAGGGTCGTGGGTGGCAAAGGCCGACTGATGCACATGGGGAGCAAAGGCTGGCCACAGACCAGTCAGAGAGCCCATGCTGACTCCTATCCACCATCGAAAGTGCAAACAATGGGCACAAAAGCATCAGAACTGGAGCACGGAGCAGTGAAAGATGGATGGGTGGGTGCATTGCTTACCTGGGGAGCACCTGGCACCTGGATTCACTATGGGCAGAGGCAGTGTGATACTTTTTGGGCAATGTTCTGCTGGGAAACCCTGGGTCCTGTCATTCATGTGTTTGCTACTTTGACACTACCTAAGCATTGTTGCAGACCATGCACACGCTTTCATGGTAATGTTATTCCCTGATGGCTGTGGCCTTTTTGAGCAGGATAATGTTCTCTGCCAGAATGCAAAATTGTTTCAGAAATGGGTTGAGGAGCACAACGAGTTTGAGGTGTTGACTCGGCCTCCAAATTCCCCAAATCTCAATCCAATCGAGCATCTGTGGGATGTGCTTGACAAACAAGTCCATGGAGGCCCCACCTCACAACTTACAGGACGTAAAGGATCTGTTGCTAACATCTTGGAGCCAGATACCACAGCACACCTTAGGGGTCTAATGGAGTCCATGCCTCAACTGATCAGGGCTGTACTGGCCGCAAACGGGAGTCCAACACAATATTAGGCGGGTGGTCATAATGTTATGCCTGATTGGTGTACATTTCACAGAGCACATCTGCTCCATTTTGTATTCATGATGTATTATAGTAACATTTCCCTTTACACAAATATAAATCTCCCTCAATTCATACCTCCACCACCCCCACCACCCCAAGTGCCTCTTAACCCTCTCACTTGATGCAAAAGAGTGTTTATGGCCTGGAGGCAGGGAAGTCTCTGGACTGAATGTCTGTGCTATGTTAATCCCCGACAGCTGCTTAACTCCCTCTGTATGTCTCCTCCTCCTCTATTCACCTGACAGCTGGACTGTGTTATTTCACCGGGGAATCCTCCTGGATCAAACTTCTGCACTGGAAACTTGAGGCTTTAGGGGACAGACTCTCCCTTCCACATGTTTTATCTATAAGAAGTCTTCCTTTACACGCACACAACCACAGTCATTGCCCTGCTGGATTGGTTTATTTAATGGTTTATAACCAATTCAGTTTGCACCTTGTTGTGCTGTTAGATCCAAGGCCGTTTGATACTATTTGATGCTGGGGGAAAAAAATTGTCAATATTGCATTTAATACGCACTAAAAGTACCTTGTTTACAGGTTTGCAACAACAAGAAGAACTGCCACTGTGAAGCACACTGGGCCCCTCCGTTCTGTGAGAAAGCCGGCTTTGGGGGGAGCATTGACAGCGGGCCAATGAGAGCGGCAGGTAGTGTGGACGATTTAATTTCTGTTGTCACTCATCTAGACAGAGAAACAACAACACTAGCTCAGAAATAAGCAAGAACACAAAGCTCCACCATCTGCAACTTGTACATCTCTTTCTTGCAGAGTCATTTCTAGATTGATGTGTGGTTTGGAGTAAAGTATAAGTTTCCTAGTGCAACACAACTCCTTTTCCACCCTGCAATACATTATACTGTGAACAGGGTGGTTTGAAAAAAAGAAGGACTAGGGGGAGAAGCAGAAATGAGCAGAGAAATGTGAACTGCCCTGCTGGCCATGGCCTAGCTGTAACAGTCTTTACGTTATGTCCTGTCATTGTTCTGTGCTGTAGATGTGCGTGTGTGTGTATTAATGTGCGTGTTGTCATATATGGCATCAGCTGACAGTGTGCTAATTACTGTGGCAATCCTGGTCACCTTGGTGAGCCTCCTGGTGGCCACCGCAATCATCTTTCTGAAGAGGAAGACTCTACTACGCTTCCTCTTCACCAATAAGAAGAGCACTTTGGAGAAACTCAGGTAACATTTCACTCTGAAAGAAGTTGAATGCATTTTAGATTGTTGTATTAACATCACAAGTTCTTGTAAGTTTCTTAATTGAAAACCCGCACACTTTCTTGTTGATATGGTTAATATTTCTAAATACTGGGGGAAGCAGGTCTGTAATTGCAGAGAAACTCAAAATGGTTCATTTCTAATGTGCTATGCCTTCCCTAGAGCATATGGTAACACGAGGAATGGGAAAAATTACAAAAAAAAAAAAAAAACACTACACATTGGACTTTTAACTTCTTTCACTGTGCTTATAGATCCGTGGAAGCTACCAGGCCAACCAGCCCCATCAGAAGCGAGTCCATGTACAGACCCACACCACAGCACAAGCCTCCCCCAAAACCCTCTGGGGCTAACATTTTTAAGGTCAGTCTCTCCATAATGCGGCTGTCACACAGCTTGCTGCGTGCATACTGGCATAGACTGTGTCTTCATATACCCGTAAAATTCTTCTATATGAGTTTTTGCATGCTCGTTTCTGTCTCAGACTGTTTGGTCTCTTTTGTAATGGTGACATTTTCTAAGAGCACTTCACTAACATGCGGTTGGGCCTCAGCCTTTAGTCGTAACGCTTCCATGCTTGTTGACAAAACAAGATGACGGCATGCTGGGTAATCGATTCAGTCTCACTTTATCTCACACTTGAGCGGTATTAATTACAGTGTCATTGTTGAGGGGATGCAGAGAAACTTTAATTGAAAGATTACACTATCTAAATGAGATTGTAATGTTGTTATTTGAGCCCCTTTAATAGTTGTTATTTTTTTCTGTGAGAATGAAGCAGGGGTGATTGATTCAGGCAGAGGAAGAAAATAGGATTTGATTTGTTTGTTGGAAACGATAAGCACAGAAGGAGATTACCTATCACTTTTGTTTGTGTGACAGAATAAAGGCACATGCATTTATTTGCATAAGTGGATCTAGCTTGTGTTTGCACTCGCCAGTTTCTGCAAAAATTGTGGAAAATTTTTTATATTTAATACAACAACTAAGTTATCCAGGTCTGTTGTATCTATCTATCCGGAATAGCCTGTCTGTTCTTATTATTCAGATTACTTCAGCCTGTTGCAGGAGTCCAGATGTCAGTCAGCTGCCTTTGAACACATCTGCATTTTGTATTTGTTTATGTGTGTATGTGTGCTGTCCAGCAGCCAAATCCTTTATGGTCATTTTTGGCGTTATTGTTTCTTTCTATGGCGGAGGGTGAACAGCTGGTCAGAACATGCTGTCAGACTTTTACAATTTCAGAATGTCACATCTAATAATGTTGTTTTCCAGTTTTATGACTGAGTCGGACATCATATTTTTCACACTAATGAGACTTTATGACTAAAGTTGAATTTTACCCTAATATCACAGGTTACAGCTTTTTATAGCCATTAGATGAGATTTGGCTGTGACTAATGACTTCACTATGTAGATTATTTGTTTGATTATTCAAATTTTTATGGATCTGGAAGGTTCAGAATATAGTGAAAAATCACATGGTAGCTATTATGCAAAATCCACTTTTTTCATTATTTTTTTAAGACAATTAAATGTCCACAATATATGTATATAGCCTTAACATATCAGAAAAGACCATCTCAATAGATCAGGAAGCACTTCTGAATGAGCTGTTTTGCTTTGCACTTAGCCTTTTCTGCCTGGTATAACTCTTGTAACTGTACAGCTGAGCGTCTGTAATTTTGTTGCAAGCCATGTTAGTTCTCCTGCTTCACAGTCCTGGTCTTGAATAGGGTGTAGCCAGCAGCAGATCATTGTTCCAAACAGGTTTTTTGAAGCAGACTTTAAACACATGGTGGTGCACTGAATAATCGGTGTGGTATTTTGAGCTGATTCTTGAAAGACACATTCTGGGTACACGTGAGACTTGAATTAACTGGTTAATGAGGGGTGTAATATGAGATCTTTAATTTAGAGGTCTGCACAGAGCTGTGAAACCTACCAGGACAGACATCAATAAGTATTTTTTAAGGAGAGGCCCGATCCAAAAGGCCGTAAGGCACCATCTAATATAGTCCAGAAGCCAGTGAGACTTTATAGTCTTTGTGTCACCTCAGAAATATATTTTGCTGATGTTCTGCATGTGCTCAGACCTGCTAATGAGTCCATGTGGATCCAGACAGAAATTAACATACAAAACCACACATACAGTATGTGACCACCATTCCTCAATACTTTAAATTGTTGCTTGATTTTTTTCAATACATAATATTTGAGGAATGGAGCTAGTTAAGCAGGCGCAGGTATCTGGGGTGAATCTGAGATGGCTCCTAGATGAGGTATTTCCAGCGTGTCCAAGAAATAAGAGCAAGTACCAGGGTAGACCCAGGACATACATGGATGGATGGATGGATGGATGGATGGAATATATGACAATCATATAAATCAGAGCAACACAGAAGTTCTAAACATTAACAGCTAAAACTGAATAAGAGACAATTAGAGGTTTAGAGAATAATGCTGGTCAGATGAGGATTTTTCTCAAACATATTTTGACATTATGCATTACCAAAAGCAGGAGAAGTTTAATTTAGTTTTAGTTTTATTCTTAATTTGTCTGGGACAAAATACAAAAACAGTGATCTCATAAGAGAAGGGATGCCTTGTCCCTGGTCGTAATGCATTAAGTTTTAGTCTCAGGGTCCTTGTATTATGTACGTTGTTTCAATATCTCACTGTCACATCTCAGTACAACTTATGCATTACTGGAAATAACATCCTCAATCTCTTTTCAGCCATCTCTCCTGAGTGCAGAGCCTCTTCTCCCACCACACAACTTCCACTCTCACAGCCTGCGCCGGCTGCCCCTCTACCAACCTCTGCACATCAGTCAGCCCATGCCGGCGTCTCTGAGTGTGGGCCAGCCCACCCTGCCTCCTCTGCCAGCTCACTACAAAGTCCTGCCGACACACACGTCCAGCTCACCGCCACCTCGAGTGCAACCTTTTCTCAGTCTGCCGCGCCGGCAGTCATCATACAGAGTGGACCAGGTTTGTTTGAAGAAAAAAATAATAAACTGGTAGTGAATGCTTTTCTTTAATCACTAAAAGAGCTTTTACACAACACAGTGCGAACTGCACAGAAGTGTCTTTAATATCATTACTAACACTTGTGTTTACCTGTCATTTCATGGCATAATGGCTGCTGCGAAATAGGTTTATAGGGCTTCCTTTGATCTCCAGAGCTTTAACTTTAACTTTGTCTTAAATTGTTACTGTAAAGTTTAAAACTGCAGTTTATTTTTGTTGACCACAGCTTTAATGGACCATATATACGCAATAGCCCATTAAATTCAAGTTGTTTGTATTTTCCTCTACATTACTCCAGGCTATATTCTCAACTATGCTACACATTTCTACACTGACTTTCCACAATATCTAGGCTGCCATCAATTTCATTTCATTTCAGTAAAGTGCCAATGTAACCTGCCAAGACCTGAAGCCTGCCTGAAATAGGTCATGGTGAACATTCAGGGTTTTTTTTTTTTTTTGTTAAAGTTACATTCTCAGTGGATTGCAATGAATCG
>JAMQGT020006569.1:0-18883 GCA_024447675.2 Pterophyllum scalare
TGCTTGCCTCCTCCTCCTACTCCTGCTCAGCTGCCTGAGTGAACCCGCGGCGAGCCGAACTCTGCATCTGGACAGCTGCTCTGTCAGCGTTCACACACATGAGCTGCGCAAGTACTACTCAGACATACGATCAAATGCGGTGAGTTCAGTGAGCAGGTGCATTATCAGAAGCTCTATTCAAATGAAGCAGCTCATCTCCACATATCTGAATAACATGCAAGGATTTTTCTGCACATACAGTATTAAATGTCAGGATTTCTGTTTACATCACCTTTAAGTGGAATTAAACTAGCAGAACGTGGTTCTAACTGGATCCTTTTTTGTGACAGATATCAGGAGACGATGAGATCGAAATCAAACTTTTGGATAGATCACTGATGAAAAATGTTCAGGTGAGATCTTGTGTTGCCAGTTACTTGTCTTCCACATCTCAAGTCTATATGACCAGTATAGATATGGGTTGTGAGAGGTGCTGTAATCTGAGTTTCGGGCGTTTCCCTCAGGAGGGTCAGACCTGCTGTTTCTTGCATCTGGTGCTGCGTTTCTATGTTGAGAGAGTGTTCACCAACTACGCCTCTTCTGAGCCACAGCACCAACGCTGCTCCAGCGCCCTGGCCAATGCATTCGTCAGCATCAGAAGAAATATCCATAAATGTGTAAGTTAGCTGTCCAATCACCAAATGTGCTTTAATGAAAAGCAGCCATAGGTTGTCATGATAATTGTGCTTTGCTCTGTGCAGCACTGCCACTGTGGAGAAGAAACTCAAAGAACAATCGATGCAGTGCACGCTGAGTTCATCAAGGTGAGACATGCAATAAAATCAAATCACTTTTCATGTCCCAGATCCTGAACAGTCAGCCTCCGGTGTCAGTTGTTGCATTTTTCTTATTAGATCCCAGTAAATTCAGAAAAAGCTGGGACTTGTATAAAGAAAGCCTGCACTTTGTTATCCATTAATGAAGCTGAACATTTCTTAATCTACTGTGTTTTGGATCATTAGCAAGAGCCAAATGCGAGTCATGGGTTACTATGTAAAAACAGCACACAAAGAAAATACATAAATCTACAACCTCAATTCCAAAAGACAAGAATTTAAAATAAATAAAAACAGACTGCAATGATTTACAAATCTCATAAATCCATATTTTATTCACAATAAGATTTCAGAACAGAGATGTCTCCTGTTATTCTGGCTCTTTTGATGATATTATGTACTGTAGATGATGAGATAGTCAAAATCTTCACAACTTTACATTGTGGAACATTATTCTGAAATTGTTCCACAATTTGTAGATACAGTTTTATGCAGATTGGGAAACCTCAGCCCATCTTTACTTCTGAGAAGTTCTGCCTCTCTAAGATGCTCTTTTTTATACCCAATCATGTTACTGACCTGTGGCCATTTAACCTAATTAGTTGCAAAATATTCCTCCAGCTGTTTCTTTTTTAGTACCACTCACTTGTCCAGCCTTTTGTTGCCCATCCCAACTTTTGGTGTTGTACTTTGTCCAACATGCTGACAGCAGAATGATTAAGCAGGTTTAATGGCAAATATTAGTTGCATAACTCAGTGTTATGTTGCTCTGGGATTTATTTATTTTTTTGTATAAATTATGTTAATCTCTAAACCTGTTTTCCACTTTTCTCTTGTTCCCTTCTGTCTGTTTCTCCTGCATGCTGAGCAGCTACAAGTAAACAAGGCAGCACAGAAGGCAGTGGGGGAGCTGGACACTGTGCTAGAGTGGATGGAGGCACTCGGACCCAAAACACAAACAAAATGAGTTACTCCTTACAGATATGCTAATTTCATTTGTGTGGCATTTTGCATTTCTCTATTTGCACTTGAACAGATTTCATTTTTAATTTTTCTTTTTTCTTTTTTTGTGTCCATTACTATGTGGGCTGAATTTATATGCAATATTTATAAATGTAAAAAGATGTACGTATATTTTTGAGAAAGCTGTTACTGTAAAGTTGTTTATCAGACTACAATACTTTTTTAAAAACAATGCTTTAATTTAAACTTCAAATAAAAAGAAAAAACCCACTCTATGGACTCTGAGGGTTTCCTGTGATAAAGGGATGTCTGCTATTCATTACCATCTAGAGGTGACTAATGAAAATGCAGTGTTGATGAACCGTTTATGATCTGACCTAATACCAGACTAAGCGCATGCTCATGGGTGTGCTGTGTTTCTGAAACCGCCTCAAAGTTGTATTTACAGTGCAGCTCACAGCTCATCACAGTCTAGTACTCTGCTCTGTCCGGATGCTGACAGCACAACAGTATCTGGATACATTGTTTCAGGCTGCAGTTAGGGCTGATATTAATCAGCAGACATTAAGTTGTGTTCATGATATTTATTATATTTTTGATTTAGTGTGAAGAGTGAGTCATATATCTATGCCCCAACACCACAAACCTATGACTTTAAGTCATGGTGATGGCTGCTGGGGACATATATGCCATATTGAGGAGACGAGAGAAGAGAAGAGAAGAGAAGAGAAGAGAAGAGAAGAGAAGAGAAGAGAAGAGAAGAGAAGAGAAGAGAAGAGAAGAGAAGAGAAGATTGATCCTATTTGTCCCAACAAATCATCCTGTCACTCATGGAAACAGTATTAACTGAGCGAAAAGATGTCATTAAAGGAGAGGAACACGCACACTCTTCCATTCTTAACAATGGAAGCACTTCAGCACTGTGACAGTCACTGGAAAGATGCCTGACTAGTAGCTATTTGAGTACTTGCCAATACTGCAAGTCTTGGGAATGTTGCGATAAATGTTATGTGGAATATCGCTGCCTCTGATCATTAAATACTGCAGCAGCAGAAGCACCATGGCTGAGTATACATGTAATCATGTCTTACACGACAAACATAAAGCAGGAATGTATAGAGAAAGGAAGCACAGAAAAAAAAGGCACACCCATTTACTGTAATTCTCATGTTCTTTGAATCCATAAAGCTGCCTCTATTTGACAAGACAAGAAACTCTCTTCTTTCTTTTTTTTACTTAGCTGATAACAGTAAAATTGGTGTGAAAATGAAACTTAAGTTAGGAGGTTCTTGCTAAACTGTTGTACTATCTTTCTTTGAAACTTGGGGCCACTTTTTTCCTCCTCTGGTGTGACAGTCTGCTGAAAAGTGGAAAGAAGATAAGCACTAAACTTGATGTGTAAGACATAATGTATAGAGGTTTTACTTAGGTGTGAATCTATGTTCTCATTCTAGAAAATGTGGGCCAAATTACTGATATATAAGTAAATAATTAGATTTACAGCTATAGTGACAACTATGTATAAGTACACTTTATTTACAGTCACTGTAAAGAAGTCATTCTTAAGGAAGGGGAACAGGCTGAGGTAAGCCAGACTGCACAAGAGCTGAACTGAAAAAAATGAGTGGTCTTCACATTGAGTGATAAATCTTTAGAACTTGTCAAAATTGATGGCATTATGAACACAGAAAAGTACCAACAAAACCTATGGAAGTGAAAGTGCTTGATTGACAAAGGCTTCATTTTTCAGTATAACAATGATGCCAAACATACTGCCAGAGCAGTAAAAGCAAACCTGGATAGAAAAACACTCAGTGGATCACTATCAGTCATGGATTGGTCTCCCCAGAGCCTGGACCTCAGCATTATTGAAGCAGTGTGGGATCATCTTGACAGAGAATGGGACAAAAGGCAGTCAACATCCAAAGAAGAGCTTTGAATCTACTCCAACAGTGTGGTGTGAAGCAAACAGAATCACTAAATCATCGCTAACTTCATGTAGACACATACAGTACATCCAAAATCCTGATTATCGACTGCCATCACATCAAATCTATCACTCACCTTCATATTCATTGTCACAGTCATCTTTTTCAACTTAACTAATTTGTAATATTTGGCCCACATCCACAGATATGTGGCAACCCTGAAAAGGAAAAGTGGAAGAAGATGGATGGATGGATGGATGGATGGATGGATGGAAAATAAAAGATTAAAATAACCAGTTACTTGCAGCATCACTCTGTAGTAACTGAACACAATGATGACTGTGTTGTCAGTCATCCAGATCATGGAAGTTTCTGGAGCTTGAAAAAAGGTGAC
Organism: Pterophyllum scalare; assembly: GCA_024447675.2. NCBI lineage: Eukaryota > Metazoa > Chordata > Actinopteri > Cichliformes > Cichlidae > Pterophyllum > Pterophyllum scalare. Next base: position 4,101 of record JAMQGT020006569.1, read on the forward strand.
TGAACTTCTTTAAGTTTCTTGAAGATGTTTCTTCTCAGAACTGAATTATTCCTGGAATGCTTTCTTGATAACATTTTCACAATGCAAAGGCTTTTCCTCAAAGCTGTGTGTCATTCAATGTCATCAGGTCGCTTCTTGGTCTTTCTGGGTCACATTCATCTGGTTAACTGACTAACATCTCGGAGAAAAAAAATGCTTGACCAATATTACAGATGGATGTGTCACACACTTGTGATTTAAATCTGCAGTTATCTCAAAGGCTCCAGTGACTAATCACAAAGTCAACGAAGAAATTCAACTTGACAAAACTGACCTTGATTGGAGGCAAAGAGTTAGGATCAAATGAGAATAACTTTACTGATAACCACAAAGAAATTCCCAAATGTTCTAATCTAAAACATGTCTTACTCAAAGACATCTCCTAGAGGACTGCCAGTGCTTTTGTGATCTGTAGTTCACTTTTTAATAGTGTTTTTCATTATAGCTGCAAATTTTTCTCATGAAAAACTTTTGGGTTTTGTTTGTTCACCATTTCAAGAAAACACTGGTTTCCATGAAATTCTTAAAATGTATAAAAATCCTTAATGTGGATTCTTTCTAAACATTCACCACCAGCTGTTCCCAACTGTTCTTTTTATGAATTTTCTAGTATAAAGTACAATCAAGTTAATTACGTCTTTGACGACATCCCATATTCTGTCTCATTATCAGAATAGGCTGGACTAACACAGCTGTTTACAGCTGTTCACAATGCGCCTTGATTAACATACTCGTCTCCTAAAAATGTCTTCTTCACCAGGCTTGAGGAGTCAACCTTAATTTTTTCATGGGCTTGAGCCCATTTTTTTATAAGCCAAAGTTAGCATAGAAAAAAAAAATCACAATAAATTAATGATCCACCTTTCTAAGAGAGCTAGCTAGCACTCGTGTTAGCTGATGACACCCTTTCGCTCAAATATGCTCACGTCTGGTTTCAAAACACCAAGCCGGTGCAGTCAAGCCACAAACTAAGTGGTGTGGGCATCTTACGTCCATCTTTTACATACAGTCCTTGGTTTAAAGTATATCTCATGACAAATGCAATTCCACTTTTAACGCAGCAACCTGAGGACTCAGCAAGGTGAGGGAAGACACTGACAGGGCTCCCGATGAAGAATTTTCTTTTCGCTTGTCACTAATGGCACACACACTGTGACCATTTTTATTTTGTTTTTCTTTAGTCTCATGCTCCCATGTCTTTTTCCTGTCTTCTCCCAGGTTTTTCAAATCTTCGGTCCTCAATAACTCAGTCACAATTGTTTTAACTAACACCTAAGATTAATATAATGCTAGTTAAGTGGATTCATGGGGCTGCCACAACCTTAGTGGGACTAAAATGTTAAAGTAATAGATTATTATTATTATTCCAATAATATGATGTGAGGCATAAAGTCTGTAAGACAAAGCGTGAACCAGACAGAAAGGGACAATTGTGGTTAACTGGACATTCCATACAAAGGATAATGTACTGCAGGGAGAAACTCTTTAAAGGGTCACCTCTGAGCACCACAACCACTTCTCTATAGAAAGACTCATCACTGTCTCACAGCAAAAAACAAAGAAAATACACAGCGTCATCAGACTTTAAAGTTTAAACCACAACTTCTGGTCAATGTAATTTACTGAATTTAATGCAACAGGCAAATTTTCTGTCATTTAATTCCTCTCAGTTTTATTTATATAGCACCAAATCACAAGAGTTGCCTCAATTGTATGGTAAAGACCCTGCAATATTAGAAAGAATTTAACTAGCTGCTCTAAGTTTACTTCTGCTTTTGGTAGTTCAGTAGATCATATAATAATATTGATGATATAATAATAATAGCTTTTTTTTTTAAAAAAAGAGGTCACTAATTTAGCAAACCTGATTTCCTCGGGCAGATCGTTCCAGAGACTTGGAGCCCTGCTTTGTCTCTTTTAGTTGTACATATAAAGAGACTATTAGGGGAAATAATGTGCTCATGTGACTTAGTACTGGATAAAAGTCTGGCAGCTAAGTTTTGCGTGCAGTAGCTTTTTAGTTCAGGCAGACAAAAAGGCTTTTGCAGCAGCTTTGCCATTAATTCTTGTTAAAAGGGAGTTTTTCCTTCTCACTGTCGTCAAGTGCTTGCTCATCGGAGGTCATTTTGACTGTTCGGTTTTCTCTGTAATTGTCGTAGGGTTTTTACCTAACAATATAATGCACCTTAAGGCAACTGTTTGGTGTGATTTGGTGCTATATAAATAAAATGTAATTGAATTCAATTGAATTATTAGGTAAAAATAAGTAAAATGGTCTCTGGGTCTTCAATGGATGGGATACGCTGCATATCTGAATTATTACTACACTGACAAAACATGGATGAGTGTGAGAGCACAAGAGTGCCCCCATGTGCACACTTGCCACAAAAAATAAATGAAAGCATTATCATATCCGGATGCATGAAGTATATTTAACCCTTTCTCTTCCAGTTTGTCTCCTCCCTCTAAGATCTGTCTCAGTTTTGATTAGATATAAGGACAAGAGGGGATGATTCCTAACATAGAGCAAGCACTGAGCTCTCATGGAATATTTCTGCTCTCAGAAGTCCATCCTCCTTGTTCTCTCCTCCTGTCCAACATGGTCTCTCTACAGCACTGTTTCAACTCCAGTGTGTGACCATGGGAGATACCTTTTTGTGGAGGGCCTCAATATCACGCTCAAGATATGAAAGAACATTTTGAAAGATACAAGTGTTAGTAATATTTCCATGTAGCACTAACCCAGCATTGTATTGCTTTGTAGCACTAACCTACACACTAGCCACTAATGCATATTGTGCAATTTTGACATTTAAGATGATTTTTAAGTTAGTTTTACACTAACAGGATGAATTTGGGCCTGTGGACTATTAGATCTTGCTCAACTGCTTGCATGAGTTGGTTTCTGTTTTCATACGTAACCGGACGCCCTTTTGTGCCTTTCAAGCGTATAAGTGATTAGGTCAGCAAGTCGAAATGACTAATACTGCCATCCTGGTACTGACAAGACATTCCTACTTTTTTTTGCATTGCTGAGAATGAAAGCAGAAGTAACCAAAAAGGCATATTTTTTTTTGCACTGATCAGAGATTCCTAAGCTGAAGCCATATGTCATCTAGTTCAAGAGGCTAAAAATGATGATGGAAACCAAGGGTGACAATGGCATTATCAGCACAATGTACCTTGTTTGGTTTCAAGACTGTAATTCAAACAAAAGGCTCGTCACAAGGAAGCTCTCTGGGAGATGTTTCAAAGGTCAAACAGTGGCCTCCAAGCCACTTCTCAGCAGCAGAAAGGTCACATGCTTGGGGTGGTCTCAAGGACACCATAGTGTTTTAATATTTACAATTTAAAACCAAGTTTGAGTTAGTGGCAATAACAAGAGGGTGGGGGAAAAAGGAAATGAGCAGGAAATTGCACGAAACCCACAGAATAATAAAGAAATTTTGTGAATTTTCACATACTAATTTGCACATTTATTGCTAACTGTGGTGGAAATGTCTTCATTTATGTAAAAGAGGAAACAGCTTAATGTAATAATAGTATATAAACTAGTGAGGCACTCTGAGATTTTATATTCCTTTCAAATGATCATTCTCAGCTTTTCTTATTTAATATCATCGCTGCTGCATCCTATTTTGTCCACTCTTCTGTCCTATTTTGTGTTTGCCACTTTCCAGACGTGAGAGTCAATAAAACAGTTTGACAGTTCTACCTGATATCATGACACTATTGTGTGATAAAGGGAGAAATGTCCCATCACCTCACTGGGTTGAATTAAGAGTCTCCGCCATGCTCTGAAACTTGCCTCACATGTTGGTGTTGATTTTGCACATACATCACAGAGCTCTTACTGAGACGGGGTGAAAAAAGAAGAATAGGCAAAATTATCTTAAGGTTAGTTATTAAGTATTCAAAAGGCCACAAGAAGCTCCATGGAACTGTGTCGGATCATGCTGGGATAACATGGGTCATCAGGTTTAAATAGACCTAAGCTGTCCATGCAGCCTGAATGTCTATTAAATACCACACATCATTCACTAATTAATTAACTCAGGTTATTAAGCTGGTATTATCAGATTGATTTGAAACAAATGAAAAATAGACCATTTTCGGACAATTTCATGCTCCCAACTTTGTGGAAACCATTTGAAGATGGTCCCTTCCTGTTCCAACATGATGCACCAGTGCACAAACAAGGTCCATGAAGACATAGATGAGCGACTTTGGTGTGGAAGAACTTGACTGGCCTGCACAGAGTCCTGACCTCAACCCAACAGAACACCTTTAAATAAATTAGAGCAGAGACTGCAAACCAGGCATCAGTGTCTGACCTCACAAACGCACTGGAAGAATTGTCAAAAATTCCCATAAACACATTCCTAAAACTTATGGAAAGCCTTCCCCGATGAATTGAAGCTGTTATAGCTGCAAAGAATGGGCTGACATTATACCTAATATATATATTATAAATATATACACACACACACACACACACACACACACACACACACACACACACACACACACACACACACACACGAGAGGAACACGTAAAGACCAGCAGACCAAGAATGGAATTAAAATGATAAAAATCAATGAAACTGTGATTCATCATCACAAATGAACAGAGGAACAGTTATTTTTCATTTTCATTAATTCAGCATTTGTATGTTAAAAAAGGAATATGGAAAATATGAGCTGTCACAATGAGCAGTACTTACTTATGTGCGGTTAACACCATCTTAGGCACATATGCAAATTACCAAATATATGCAGGTGCTTACGCACTTTGGCTTTTAAAAAAAGCTTAATAATAAAAACAGTAGGCAGTGTGAAACTGAATACTTCTCAAAGTGCAGCATATAGGTCACAAACTAAGCCAGAAACTAATTTAACAAGCGACGATTCCCGGGTCAGCTGATATTAAGTAGCAAGGCTCTCGGATATTTGTGCACAGGGAATTTCAGAGTTTCATCTCCACTTGATAGATGATTACTAAGCATGGTACAGTGCTACTTTTGTTTCACATTACAGCAATAAATTATTTTCCTTACTGTTTGTTCAGTTTAGCAGAAATAATTAGGATTTTGAGGAAGTTTTATTAAGTATTGTGTGTGTGCGTGTGTGTGTGTGTGTGTGTGTGTGTGCGTGTGTGTGTGTGTGTAGATGAATGAGGCTTGTAGTAAGAAAGCCCTTTGAGTGCTCAAATAGAATAAACAACACTTTATAAATAGCAGTCCATTTGCAGTCACAGTTGCATAACATAATTTATCATCATTTATTATTTTATTGGATCTATTTCTGTTACTAAGCAGAGCACATTCACCATTATGAGTAAGCTGGGAGGATGCTTCAGTGACTAAAGAATTAATCAGAAGTCCTTATGGTCTTGGTAGGTCAACCACAGGAAACATAGATGTAACTCCAGAATTTTGTTCTTCCTTTCAGTGCACTCCTCAAAATAGGCATCGAACTACCCAGCTACCAATTTTTGCATCAGATCTTATATAACTTGTTACTACACCCATCAATGTGCAAATGACTTGGTGGTGTCAGCGATACTGTTGCACTGACCGTGGGCACTGCATTTGCATTTCTTGTAATTTCTTCTTCTCTTTGAGTATTTATAAAACCCACAACAAAATTAGTGCAGACACACACACACACACACTTTATCACAAGAATTTATGTTTATACAACCAAAGCCATTAGGTATAAACAATAACAGAAACACATCTGTGACGAATTTAGTGCTACACATTAGTGAAAAGAAACACATGCACACAGTCAAACGGACAGTGTGAAAGTGAAAGAAAAATGTGGTGAATCTGACTGTAAAGACAGATAGATTTCCTCTAAATGTGACAGCTGCAAAAATGCACAAAGACAGAAAATGTGTTTCATAAGGCTGAGGAAATGTAAAAGGCATAACTACAATGCAAAGTGCAACTCATCAGGTCTGCAGAGCACAAGAATTCGCATTTGACATGCAAACAGCTACCAGCATCCATTGCAATTATTTCAGTTTGCTTCTATTGATTTCCAGCTGTGGGCTGGATGTGATATCAGCAGTCTGGTTTCATGTAATGAGCTGAAAGTCAGTGACAGCAGATTCTCAGCACTGCTGTATGACAGCATCAGAAACTAAGGTTGAATGGGTGAGGGGTTAAGGCCAAAGACAACAAAGAAACACCTGATCATATACAGAACAGGTGACTCACCGCCAAATGCTACAACAAAGCGAGAGATGCAAGATAAGCTTTGACCCGTTTCATTGAAGAGGTGCATGAGCAGGAACGGTGTGAGAAAAACATCACTGCTAAAGCACTTCTTTGTGATTCAGGCTGTCAGTTACCTTTAACAGGTAAACATCCACTTGATAAAAATGCTTTCTAACTACCAGCACAGAATCACTGTGATACTATTGTCAAATTGCAAAAAAAAAAAAAGAGAGAAAGAGAGGAAAATTCCTAATTTTCTTGAGTGAAAGTCACCAGCCTGTTTGGTTGGTTTTTGTAATGTTAAAATTAGAAAGAAATGCAAATAGAATCTGAGAAAGGCAGCTATATTGAGCTGTATGTGGTTTTCCTTTTTTTTACTATTGCATGTTCCAAAACCAGGAAACAGCTCGTTACAGACTGTAAAGGACTCACTGTGATGGACGGATGTAACCTCTGTGCCAGAACAGACAAGCCACTGTGGAAGTGCCTTAGCCCTGCTTAAACCTGCTGAATTGTACAGACGAAATTGAGAAAATTAGCTTCTCTCTTGATTTATTCCCTCAGAAATTACTTTGACCTTTCAACAGTTTGTTTTTAGTTTGCCTTTCAGTTTCACTAACATCTTTGTGTGCAGTGTTCAGATGAACAAAAGACACTCTAAGGTGTCAGCTGTTAATGTTTTCCAGTCTTGCGGACATTTTTTGCTTGCAAAAGTTGGCACACAAATTAGTAGCAGAGCAAATCCTGGATCCACACGTGAGAGGTGGAATCAAAGCGTTGTTTGAGGCTTGAGCACTTGTAGGTGTGGTGTGACTGATTCTCTGCAACAGACTGATGTGGGTTCTCGAGCCCCACTGTGCTGAAGCTGCTGCAGAGGTAAGCCCCAGAAAATAATCCTGTCTGTAGGTCAGTTTAGAGCAGCTACCGAGGATTAAGTTTAATCTTTAGGAAAAGGCTCAGTTTTTCATCATCCCTGTCTCACAGCAGATCCAGCCACCTCTTCCCGTGTTACCTTTGAAGCAGAAATCTGATCTTGATCTCCAGGTAATCTGGAGGGGTTTGGTAAAGTAGGGAGTATATTACCTCCAAGGCACCTTCTTGTTTGCTTATCAATTAAGTCTACTCATGCCATATTTCAATTTTCAGACTTCCAGGCCGGATTGCTGCTCTGCTTATGTGACTTCCAGGCTGTTTAGCCTACCTTGAAGCTGATGGGCTACTGCAGCAGAGGACCACACCGGGTGCCACTCCTGTCAGCTAAGAACAGGTTATTGAAGCTACAATTCACACAGGCTCACCAAAGTTGAACAACAGAAGACTGGAAAAACGTTGCCTGGTTTGATGAGTCTCAATTTCTGCTGCAACATTTGGATGGCAGAGTCAGAATTTGGCATAAAGAACATGAACACGTGGATCCTTCCCGTCTTGTATCAGCAGTTCAGGCTGTTGCTGGTGTAATGGTGTGGGAGATAGTTGCTTGGCACACTTTTGACCCCTTAATACTAACTGAGTATTATTTAAATGATATGAACCATCTGCTGCTCAATGTGAACAAGACCAAGGAGGTAGTGGTGGACTTCAGGAGGAAGAGAACAATGATCAGCACTATTACCATCAACGGTCAGGATGTTGAGCAGGTGGAAACATAAAAATACCTTGGTGTCATCCGGGACAACAAACTGGACTGGAAGGCCAACACAGGGGCTGTGTACAGGAAGTGGATGAGCAGACTTTATTTTCTGAGGAAGCTCAGATCCTTCAGTGTGTGTAGCAAGATGCTGATGGTGTTCTACTAGTCTGTTGTTGCAAGTGCTATCTTCTTTGCAGCTGTTTGCTAGGGAGGTAGCATTTGCAACAACAAACTGATTAGGAAGGCTGGCTCAGTCCTTGGCTGCTCTCTTGGCAGTTTTGAGGTGACGGTAGAAAGGAGGACACTTAATAAACTTATGGCTATTCTGGACAACACTTCACACCCCCTCCATAATCTACTGATCAGACAGCGGAGAACGTTTAGCAACAGACTCATTCAGCTCCACTGTAGTTCGGAACAATACAGGAGATCATTTGTACCAACTGCGATCACACTGTACAACTCTTCTGCTCTGTATCAGGTCATTATTGTGTACTGGATAATTATACATGTACTTGTCCAGTGATACCCACTATCATATTCAATACCACTATTACGGTCTATTGCACTCACCATTATACATATAAGCATGTATAAATATTGCTTACTGTATCTTACATTGCACTGACATTTAGCAATGGCTGTTTTTGTCTTTTTATACATTTTGTGTGTTTTATATATATATATATATATATATATATATATATATATATATATATATATATATATATATATATGTGTGTTTTTATCCACGGAGTTGCACAGTGTTGCCTTTCTGTACCTGGAGCTACCTCAATATGACAATTTCCCTCTGGGATTAATAAAGTGATCTATCTATCTATCTAGAGCATCTTTGGGGTGTGGTGGAACAAGAGGTTTACATCATGGCTGTGGAACTGACAAATCTGCAGCAACTGTGTGTCATGTCAACATGGACCAAAATCTCTGAAGACTTTCCAGCACCTTGCAAAATCTATGCCATGAAGAATTAAAGCTGTTCTGAAGAAAAAAGGGGGTTCAAGCCAATACTAGCAACAGGAGGATGCGGTGAAGACTGGCGGCATGAAAACGGTAGGCCGCAAACCAAGGGGTGACATCATCTTCGCTAATCCATATTTTGCATATGGTTTCAAGTATATCTCATGGCAAATGGGATTAGCATTACTAATAGTAGTCAGGCACTTTCAACCTGAAATACTCATACACTGATAACACCTCAGTTCTGTGAACAGCATCCTAAAGCCCTCATTCATTACGTGGTGTGGGTATTTATTACTCAGCAGTTTGGCTGAGTAAACATGTTATGATGAAGCATTCTGACATACAACTTAAAGCTGGTCATTTACCGAGCAAAAAAATGACATGTCAGACTAGTCAGACATATCTTTAATGCAAATGCAACCACACAAACTTATGAAATAACAATGCAGAGAGCGGGCACATGTCTAAGCACATCCGTGTAACAGTAGGAGGGCTTCTCATAAACTTGTCACTGCTGAGTCATTTATTTTACATAGAGTAACTTCGGCTGCTCCCTTACTTCCTAAGGAGTTCCCACTTATTTGATTTTGCAGTAATTTTACACCTTCCCGACACAGCCAGCATTGGGTGTCAAGTAGGAGCACACTAGCTCGTGACCCCCCTGAGGCCAGTGTTTTGTCGCCTCCCAGTCTCAAAGCAGGGATCTTTCACGTGTTAGGTGAATGTGTTACCTGCTATAAATAAAATGTATGTAGCTTCCATTGAAGCACTGAGGAAAAAAACCATGGTGCATTCAGAGATTTCTTCCACAAGTTGGCTAATTTAATCATTTCTTGTTTTGTTTTTTTTTCTCCTCTAAATCCCAAATTATAAGCAGTTCCCTTTGCTTCATTATAACATTTTACAGTTATATTTAGTTTGTGTAACACACTGAAAGTTACACCATTATTTAGGCATTTTAAAGTCTTCCATACTCCTGGGTCTTCAAAAAAAAAAAAACTATTTGAAATCATTTAATTAAACCTCTTATCACAATGTTGATGCAAAATGTTTCCCATTTTGTATGCGCTGGGACTGTATTCACTGTTTCAGGCCTTTGTGTTTATTCAAGCTTGTAAAAAACCCACAGCTATCATTGATATGATGCATGTGCCTCTGGAAATTGAACTTAAGCTTGACCCTTTATTTGTATGCTGACTGTGAAGTATTTTGTTTTATTATACAGGATTACAGAATGATTTTTCCCAAGGCTATTTTCAAAATACCAGTGTTGCCTAACATATATGGCCTAGGACAAAGTGTGAAGTGGACAGATATCAAATAAGCTGGATAACTGGACATTCCATACAACAGAATTACTGAGTGGAAAATACCTCTTACGCTGCCAAAATCAATGAATCACTTCTCCATATGATTTCTCTATTGCAATTTATTTTATTTTATTTGCAATGCAAAATGGCTCACTGAAAAGACTGCAGTAACTCCAACTCAAATTGAAAAGCACTCTCATTACGTACATCTGACATGCTGAGAGAATCCACAGCGTCATCAGTCCATAACCACATTTCAATATCATTTCCATGTGGGGGTTCGATTTCCTTTGTTATTGTGTAATGTAAAAACTTGAAAGTGGCATTAAATGTAGTGCATTACACTCTTGTAATGCACTACATTTAATGCCACTTTCAAGTTTTTACATTTTAACATCAGTTTGGAGTCCTTTTTCTGATAGTTTCACAAATTTAGTAGGGCTGATGCATGTAAGCTTGTCATCTTAAAAACAACAACATGAATGATAATTATTATGATTAGGATTATAATTATAATAAAAAGAAAAATAATGATTATTATTGGTAGAAATGCCATTATTTATGATTATACTGCAACAGTATATGAAAAAAACCACCTTAAAATTCAAATATTGATCATAGAAAATGATGTCATATTTTATTTCCATAGTGTCATTTCTTTTTTCCTTGACAGTTCAAAATCTTTAGATCTAATTATAGTGCCAGCCCAATCTCACGGGAGGAATAGCCTGTGCAACACACTAACGATGATTCTAGGCAAAAAAAAAATTCCCCTTCATGTATGAAACATGTTTAACCATTTCTCTTCCAGTAAGTCTCCTCCTCCTCCTCCTCTTGCAAACTATAAATTAAGACAACAGAAGAGCTCTAGTATACACATTTTTCTCTTCTGAGCTATTCAGTAAGCGCCAACAAAGATTCTTTTGCAGCAGCATCTTCATTCCAGCAGGAAGGCTTCAGCATCTTATCCAGCAGCATGACTTCTGGCTCCGTCCTCCTGTGCGTCCTGGCTCTCGCGTGTTTCTTCAGCTCTACTTTGTGCAGTCCTACGTGCAACAACCGGTGCTGCCATTTCGTGGAGGGCTTCCCGCTCAGGCTCAAGCAGCTCAGACAGGACTATTCACGGATCAGAGACTACTACGTAAGTAAAAGCATGTTCTCTACAGGTATTTTTTTTGCAGCATCACAAACCTTCCCACAGTGGAGCTTCGACCCTCTTTGGTCTCCAGCAGATGCTGCACTTTCTCACCTCTGCTTGTCAGCCTCTGTGGGTGCACGGGTCTGTCACGGCGCACTGACATGATTTTTTTTCTCTCCTTTTTTCTGTTTGCAGGAAGCAAACGATGACTTAGACACAGCGCTGCTAGATCAGAGCGTCGAAGACTCCTTTAAGGTGCGTTTCTCTACATCCGCTCCGTTTTCTCTCTTGTAACCGGACAATGCATAAAGTTTACAATATGACAAGGAAAGCACCTGGCAGACAGTAAAATAACCACGCTGCTGTTCCGCTCCCTCAGAGCCCGTACGCCTGTCACGCCATGAACAGCTTACTGGACTTTTACCTGAGCACGGTTCTGCCGACAGCCGTGGCCGGAGTGACCGAAGACACCAAGAGCTTAAAGCCTCACATGGAGTCCATACAAGAAATCTTCAGTAACCTCAAGAGGGATGTCATCCAGTGTGTGAGTATCTGACACGTGTTAACTCCCACAGCAAAACAAACGATGTAAATATTCACCCACTCCGCGCTGCTGTAAGGTCACGAGTATTCTCTGCAGAATACGCAATCGCGTGCCATTAAAGTAACATTTTGTGGCATCGTGGGGTTTTATTTTATTTATTCATTCATTTATATTTTGCTGTAGTCTTCATGGAATGTGGCAAATAATCACTGCACTTTCATTAATGTAATATTTGGTCGGGTGGACAGTCTTGGGTTGTGAAATACACCTATAATTTGTATTTTACCTTTTTTTTTTTTTTTAAACCACCCAATCTGTTTGCCTTTGTGTGATCTTCATTTACAAACACTTAAAACCACTTTCTTGGTTTGGACTATTAGACAAAGAGTCAAAATCTTCGAAGTACTCTGTGGCAGACTGATTTGGGTTTAAGGGACAGTTCACAGAGCGAGTCTTAAAATCGCTTTAGTCAGCAGTTCTTGAAATGCACCTTGTACCAAGTGACAGTTTGTGCAAAAAGGGAAGAGAAGGGACTGAACGCCCCGCTCTAAAGGTTCTTTCCTAAATGCTGCCTGTGATGCACTGCATGCAGACCCAGATCTCCAGTGACAGTCACCTGGTTTCTCTGTAGTAACATCATCTTTTTTCTGCTCTTCTTACAGAGAAACTTCTTCTCCTGCAAGAAGCAGTTTGACATCCAAAACCTAAACTCTACTTACACTCAGGTGAGGGTGAAAATCATTTATGCAATGAAGAAATATTTGTGATTATTATTTTTTTTAATGTGCATGCTTGTACATTTCACCATATTAAAAAAAAGTGAACCTGTGTTTGTTTATCCACAGATGGAGAGCAGAGGTCTATATAAGGCTATGGGAGAGCTGGATATATTGTTTAACTACTTTGAGACCTATCTTGCTTCTAAACGGCAAAGAAATTAAGCGTCCTCTGTGTGAAGACCTGCTGACCCTAATGAAAATATGAAGTTCATCTCTGGGAGAAAAGGACTGTCTTTCACTCTTCTTAGAAGTGAATTTTCTGCATGGAACTTACTGAACTGTTGTCTTTATTATTTCTGAGACTTGAACTCTGTTATTAGGTCATTTGTCCTAAGGACAAGCTTCTGTTAGATCATATTGAGCCACTTGACATAAACTTATATTTATTTATCAACAGTGTGACACAATGTATTTTTATATTTATTATTACTTGTTTTTTTATATAGATTAATAAACTACTTTAATAATATAACAGATGCCTCTTTTGAGCTTATTTCACAATATGCAATAACTGCAATCATTTGCCACTGAGACAAACACTGAATACATCATATCCTGCAGTGCTGCTGTATATGTGAGGAACCGTAGAGCGCATTGTCAACAGGCTGATGCACTAACCTCAAACGTGACCCATATACATCACTTACCAGCAGCAACACTGCTGTATCTTAACTTACCGTAACTGTAACTAGCCAGCCTCACCCTCAATGGCATATGCACACTTGCACGCATGCAAAAGTAATCTCACTGAGTCACACACACAGAACAGAACTAAAGCACAGACCAAAACCACGAAGCATCAAACACAACGAGCTCTTAGTTTTTATGCCCTTGTGATGCCTTCATTGTGAAAAAGCCAGGAGGAGTAACTGCCGGTTTATTTGGAGGGTAAGGGGGGTGGGGTGGCTTAGGACATGATACAACGATCAATTATCTGAACTGCAAATTTTGTGTACTGTAGTAACACTGTACACAATGCACTGTAGATGCATTAGCCTGCGTGCAAAGTCACAAGCATTTGTGAGGTTCCTGACCTGACTCAGAGCTTTGCACTGAAACTACTCAAGGACATTTCATCTGTCAGTTGCTGAGTCAACATGGGATGATTTGAAGAGTATCAATTCAGCAATGACAGTGTCTTACAAAAAGATATCATAATTTCATAACTTATTTAGAACAACAGTGCTAGTTTATTTTGACCAGTATAAAAAGCAGTTTCTCAGCAGTGTTGTAGTCACTATTTTATATATATATTAAAAAAAAAAAAGTTACATGCAGATTCGAACTTCAGTCTCCCTCCAAAATACCTTCTGAATCAGTTCTGTGTAAGCTGATTAAGATCACAGCTGGCTCTTATGTAATGAGTGGGCTTTCAGACAGCATCAGCTTCAGGGCAGGCTGAAAAAAAACTGGAGAATCATTTTCGTAAGTAATCGTGCTGGTTACTCTTTAGCACAAGATATTCACATCCATGTAAACTACGACTCTGTGCAGAGTCCGACATCTCTGAATATTGTGCAGACATGTTCACAAAGACCAGATAAAAGGTCAAAATTTAGAAGCCATGACATGCTTTCTTCTCTTGAAAAAAGCTGGACCATAAAAAGATCTGTTCCTTGGGGCAGATGAAACTTTAGGGTAAAGGGGATTATAGATCTATGTTAATTTTAAATTAGTTTTGAAAAAAATATTTAATAAAAACAAGGTTAAAAAAGGGAATGAACCACATTCACTGACAGCCAGCAGGAATGCTGAAATATGAAAATACTGTAATGTTTTTTTCATAACTGGTTACATCTTTTAATTTGGCTGATGGAAATATATAGAGAAAAAAAACTTTCATTCACCTATTTCATAAATTGTGTGTATAGGAAAGTGACAAACGGTGCAAGCACCCATGCACTTTCAACTTGGAAAAAATACATTTATATGCGAGGTTTCGGTGCTAGACTAATGAGGCAGTTCATTTGTGGCAACGGCCACTCCTTTATCGCATGTAAGGGAGTGGCAGTAACGCTGTAACCATATTTTGCAAGTGAAGTCAGTTTGCAACTAAACTAAGTGGAAAAAAGTATTGGGCCATCTACACATTAACGCCTACAGGAGGTTTTATGAGATCCTATTCTAAAATCATAGCC
>JAMQGT020006570.1:0-15339 GCA_024447675.2 Pterophyllum scalare
TTGTGGTGAGTGTGATTTGTTCTCTGGTGAAAGGTTTTTTTTTTTTGTTTTTTTTTTGTAATGACGAGATTGATGTTAGTCGTGGTTTTTAATTTTGCATATGATTTGTGTATTTGTGGAGTTAATTTTTTGAAGGTGCGTGGTTGCAGTGTAAAAGCTTTTGGGTTTTTTCTAAAAATATTTTACAGGAAAACCCAAGTGAAGAAGATGCTGCCATTGTAGACAAAGTTCTTTCTATGAGATTAACCAAAAAGGAGGTATTTTCATTTAATTCATTATAATTATCGTTGCACTTAATGAGAGTTGTCCTAACAATGGTCAATAATGGCATGAAATCTGCTTTTGTCTTCAAGGTGTCTCCAGGCCAGTATACAAATGTTGAAGAATTCTTTGTGAAATACAAGAACTAGTAAGTTTCAGTATCTCACTGAGCCTCTTTGGCCCTGGCACTTGACACTTTTTATTGCTTAAGGGGATGTGTAAGGGGGTAAAAATGAGTACACTGTTGTTTTCAGTTCATACTTACACTGTGAGTGGGCCAGTTTGGAGCAGCTGGAGAAAGACAAGAGGATCCATCAAAAGCTCAAGAGGTTCAAGACCAAGCAAGCTCAGATGAGGCACTTGTTCCAGGAGGTGAGTAGGAAGTACACGCTGAAACCTCTCAGTTTGGGTGTATCTCAGTTGGTTGAACCTTCATGCTGTCTGTGCCCAATGCTATTTTCTTTAGGACGAGGAGCCTTTTAACCCAGACTATGTAGAGGTGGACAGGATCCTGGATGTGTCCCACAGTGTAGACAAGGACAACGGCGAGGTGAGAGATCTGTGGCTATGTAGCCTAACTTTTATCATGATTCTTTTGACCTTCTTTTGTGAAATGGTAAACTACTTGCTTTAAATCACGTTCTTCTTCATCCTGTTAGCCTGTTATCTACTACTTGGTGAAGTGGTGCTCTCTGCCATATGAAGATGCTACTTGGGAACTAAAGGAGGATGTGGATGAGGGCAAGGTTGAAGAATTCGGCAAGATCCAAAACCGACAACCTCGCCTTAAAAGAACGGTGAGCAGTGATGTAAAAGTTCTCTAGGAATATGTCTGTTTATTAAGCTTTAATGTTGGAGACCTTTATTTTTTTTAGTTATCCCTTTCTTGTAAACACAGTATTTTTTTTTTTTTTTTAATTTTAGCATGACAGTTAATGGCTAATTTTAACAGAATTTCACATAAATGTCTAGAGTAAAATGATATTAAATGCCAGCGGTCAGCTTCATTGTGACATATCACTGATAACTTTTTTCCCAGTCATTATTTAACACTATGAATTGGTGACTGTAAATTTTGAAGATCATAACCCCCTTTGGTTATGAATGTGTGTGTGAAACATCCATGTTTTAGATTTCTTTGCAGAAGCATTGATATTTGAACCATCATCTACTGTTATGGCTACAGCTTGGTGTTTTACATAGACTGTATCAAAGATGGACGTGGCTTCACGCTTGGCTGAAAAGCTGACTCAAGTGCATTAAACCTGTGTTCTTTCTAATGGCCAGCAGGGGGTGACTCTTTGTTATTAAAAGACTTGGTTTTTGCAACAAAGACTGGTTTTAAATGAAAATTTCCCCTTGAACTGTGACCTCAGTAAACACTTCACAAGTGATATTATGGCCTTAATGGCTACTTTCATTTCTTATTGAACACACCATGATTTTCATGTTGTAAATTATGGTCCACATTGGATTCAGAAGGGATTTAGCAAGGTATGCTTAAGGGCATGAATTTTCATTTGCTCACGCAAAACTTTCAAAAAGTGCTAAGATTTTCTGCTCAAGTCGGGGAGAAAAGAGAAGCTGCCAAACAGGCGGAAAATACCCTTAGACTAAACAATGGCAGGAGGAAGTGGTAACTTGATATTTATCCCAGTGTTTCTCTATTAAATGTTTAATATAAAGCATTTAGGTGAACTTGGACACATACATTATGTGACTGTCTTTTATACAAATCGAGTTTTTCATTTGACAGAAGAGAAGCTAAATGCTAACGCAACCTTCAGTGCACAGACGCGGGTCTTTGATGACAAAACTACTTTTCTTCATTCTGGTAAATGCAGACTCAAGCATTAGAGATGGGTTAGCATTCACTGTGAACCAAACCTTAAAAAAAAAAAAAAATGGCAGAACTTAAGACTCGAAATCTGATTAGCGGCGAGGTGTGGAAATGCTGTGCGAGGTTTAACTGACCAGAACTTTTTCTTCGTTTCCTTCCTTCCCTTCAAAATTAGCTTCATGGAAAAAAATGAAAGCTTATGTAAGGAACCACTTAACAATTACAAGTATGTTTCTTGTCATTTTTTACATTTATTTTTCCTCTTCTCTCTATTTAGCCACGGCCTCCTGCCAGTTCTTGGAAAAAGCTGGAGGAGACCAGAGAGTACAAGAATGGGAACACGCTCAGAGAGTACCAGCTGGAAGGAGTCAACTGGCTGCTTTTCAACTGGTACAACAGGTATTTATCCCACACACTCTTTTTGCTTAAATCACGCCGTTGTCGGTTTTTGCAAAACATAGTTTGACCATCAAGCTTGTTAGTTTTATTGTGTAAAATGCTCAAATTGATATTAAAGTAGTTAGTAAAGTATCAACTTTAGGATTGGGATTTTAATTTACAGCATGTGACATCATTTAATGGATAAAAAGTATAAGAGAACCCAAACATTTAGTGTAAAAAATAGTTGACATTTATGTAACGCTACTGTTATAACTCATTTTCCCACAGCTTTTGCACTCAAACTATACTTCATGTTTTTTAGGCAGAACTGTATCCTGGCCGATGAGATGGGTCTGGGGAAAACCATCCAGTCTATCGCGTTGCTGTCTGAGGTGTATGCTGCAGGTGTCCAGGGCCCCTTTCTGGTCATTGCTCCACTCTCCACCATCACCAATTGGGAGCGGGAGTTCTCCACGTGGACAAACATGAATGCCATCGTTTACCACGGCAGCCTGGCCAGCCGACAGATGATCCAGCAGTATGAGATGTACTGCAAAGATGATAAGGTAAAGCTATCGGGCATGACTGCTGCTGTATTAATGTTTGTAGTGTGTTCATAACATGCATAATGAAAATGATAATTTTGTGTACAGGAGCATTTGATCCCGGGTGCGTACAAATTCGACGCCCTCATTACAACCTTTGAGATGGTTTTATCTGACTGCCCGGAGCTGAGGGAGATCTCCTGGCGTTGCGTCATCATTGATGAGGCTCACCGTCTCAAGAATCGTAATTGCAAGCTGTTGGACAGCTTGAAGATGCTGGACCTGGTGAGTGGACCACAGCTAATGTTTCTTTGTAGCTAGCTGAGTGGATCAAATGTGCAGAGAATAACAGAAACACTGAGATCATGGTGAAATTTTACATTTAGGTCATAAGCCCACTTTGAATTAGGTTAAATTAGTTTTAATTTACATAGTCTACCTCAAATGGTTTTAAAAGACCTTTCTGCTTCAGCTTTCCCTCATCCCAATATTTACAATTCCTCTCCTTTTTGTGTGTGTGTGTGTGTGTATCCTGTTTCTCTTGCATTGTCCCTGGTTTATCACCACATTCTGCTTCTTTACATGTCTGCACATTTATCCTGCCCTTCTGCTTTCCATCTCACCTTTTTTGTCTGTCTTCTGTGGTTTCTTCCAGGAACACAAAGTGCTGTTGACTGGCACTCCCCTCCAAAACACTGTGGAGGAGCTCTTTAGTCTGCTTCATTTCCTGGAGCCTGCCCAGTTCCCCTCTGAAACTGAATTTCTCAGAGACTTTGGAGACTTGAAAACAGAGGAACAGGTGTGACATGCCTAATATATTGGCACTGGCACACAGAGCCACACATACACACCTGCTATTCTTTGTTTTTGATATCACATTTACATATTTGCTCTCGTTGCTGTCACTGAGCAAGTTATTTGTTTTGTTACCTTAGGTTCAGAAGCTACAGGCAATCTTAAAACCCATGATGTTACGAAGACTTAAGGAGGATGTTGAGAAGAACTTGGCACCCAAACAGGAGACCATCATTGAGGTTAGGAAGAATAAAGGATTGGAGAGCTTTTAAATGAGGATTTATCTGTTTTAAAGCTTAGATTGGATGAGCTGAAGAGATACCCACCAGAAGCCATCAATACTAAAAATCTTAATGACCATTTCTCACATAAAAAAACATAAGAATTGTGGTTGATGTATGCCATAACATGACTGGTGAGCTAAAAATTTGCAATTGTTTCCTCTCAGGTTGAGTTGACAGATATCCAGAAGAAGTACTACCGTGCTATCCTGGAGAGAAACTTCAGTTTCCTCAGTTTAGGAGCAAGTAGTAACAGCAATGTTCCCAACCTGCTCAACACTATGATGGAGCTCCGCAAGTGCTGCAACCACCCCTACCTCATCAATGGTATTGCGTGATTGTTTTAACCTGTCTAATGCTTTTTTTTTTTCCCCATCTTTTTTTTTTTTGAAGTGAAGTTGTTTAGCTCTTTGAGCATCTTTGTTTGGTGTATACAGGCTTGCAGACATACAGCTGTACATCAGCTTCCAAAAAAAATGACCTAAATTGTGCCATATAGTTCATATAACCATTTGTTATTTGGCAGGTGTTATTAGCATATCACTTTTCTGAAATACAACAGCAGTACAGCAGGTATTGTCAGTAGTTACCAAAGCCTGTAATGTATTTATTTGAAACCATTACGTTCTCTTTGTTGTGTCCAGGTGCAGAGGAGAAGATCGTAGCAGAATTACGGCAGGTGTATGACCCCCTGGCCCCTGACTTTCATTTGCAGGCTCTGATTCGGTCGGCCGGCAAGCTGGTGCTACTGGACAAACTGCTGCCTCGCCTCAAGGCTGGTGGCCACAAAGTGCTCATCTTCTCCCAGATGGTGCGCTGCTTAGACATTCTGGAGGACTACCTCATCAACAAGAGGTATGATGTCATAATACATATACTAAAGTTTTTTTTAAAATTAAAATGATAAATGCTATGCATGCTAAAATGGGAATATTATGGGAATTTGTGTAGTAATCTAACTTGTTTTTACAGATACCTTTATGAGCGAATTGATGGTAGAGTGCGTGGGAACTTGCGACAGGCTGCCATCGATCGTTTCAGCAAACCTGACTCAGACCGCTTTGTCTTCCTGCTGTGTACCCGTGCTGGTGGCCTGGGTATCAACCTCACTGCTGCTGACACCTGTGTTATATTTGACTCCGACTGGAACCCTCAAAATGACCTGCAGGTACGAGACGCTACTGTGGTGTCTAATATAAAGGAGCATGAATGTAACTAGAAGATCACCAAATATCTTATGTTGTTTTTATGCTTGCTTTCATGATTTTGAATTTTAGATTCAAGCTTGGCACTGTCTCATAATTTTCATGCAAGTTCAGCTCTTTTGACCCCTTTAAAAAAAATAAAAATAAAAAAAAATCAATATTTCAGGCCCAAGCCCGATGTCATCGTATTGGCCAGTCTAAGGCCGTCAAGGTCTACCGACTCATCACTAGGAATTCCTATGAACGGGAGATGCTTGATAAAGCAAGTCTGAAGCTAGGCCTAGACCGTGCAGTGCTGCAAAGCATGAGTGGCAACAAAGACAGCAACGTCAATGGGGTAAGAAAAGTAATTAACTCAAATTGCTGTGTCAGGTTGTTGGGTTGATTATTTGCAGTATATCTTGGGTATTTTTCAAAAATAGCCTTTTGGAATCCAGTTTTGATGATTTGTGTAAATGTCTTTCGACGCCCATCAACAGATCCAGCAGTTCTCCAAGAAGGAGATAGAGGATCTGCTGAGGAAGGGGGCCTACGCTGCCATCATGGATGAGAATGATGAGGGCAGTCGGTTCTGTGAGGAGGATATTGACCAGATCCTTCAGCGAAGAGCCACTACCATCACCATTGAGAGTGAGGGAAAAGGTTCCACATTCTCTAAAGCCAGCTTTGTGGCCTCTGAGAACCGCACCGACATCGCCCTCGATGACCCTGAGTTCTGGCAGAAGTGGGCCAAGAAAGCAGACATAGACATGGACACAATCAATCGGAAGGTAAAACGATGGTGTTTTATTTTCTGATAAAGAAATTTGTACGAGGCTAATGGTGCTGAATGACATTGCTGGTAAAATCCTCTCTTAGTGTGTGATAGAATAGATGCTTTTAAATAAATGGAAGTTCAATTTGTGTATGTTATGCATCTTCATAAAACGTGTTTCCCTCCTCAGAACACTCTTGTGATTGACACTCCAAGAGTTCGCAAGCAGACCCGTCAGTTCTCCAGCCTTCGAGGTGAAGGTGGAGACCTGTCTGATCTAGACAGTGATGAAGAGTATCCACCTGCCAATTCAAGACATTCGCGTGCCTCTCGACGCTCTGACCGCCACAGCGGAGGTGGTTACGGCCGCACTGACTGTTTTCGGGTGGAGAAACACCTTCTTGTCTATGGGTGCGAAGAGTGTATTTCCTTTTTTTCCCCCCTCCATTGGGTTTTTTTTTTCTTTTCACCCTTTTACCTGTTTTTGTCTTCTTTAGATGGGGTCGTTGGAGGGACATCTTGTCCCATGCCAGATGTAAGCGGCGTCTCAGCGAGCGTGACGTGGAGACGATCTGTCGCGTTATTCTGGTGTTTTGTTTGCTTCACTATCGTGGAGATGAGAACATCAAGAGTTTCATCTGGGAGCTCATCACGCCACCAGAGAATGGGCGTGAACCACAAACGCTACTCAACCACTCGGGTATGAAGCTGCACATTCCCACTCAGTCCTTACATGGTTCCTAACTTGTCATAGAGCAAATCTGTTAAAACATTATGTAAAAGTTTATTAAAAGTATTTATTTTTTGTGCCTAGGTCTTTCTATTCCTGTTCCAAGAGGCAGAAAGGGCAAAAGGGTAAAGGCTCAGAGTACATTTGACGTTCAGAAGGTGGAGTGGATCCGCAAGTACAACCCCGACACCTTGCTTCTTGATGACAGCTACCGCAAGCACCTCAAGCACCAGTGCAACAAGTTAGTGAAGCCCAATCAGCTGCGTGCATCTGTATTTGTACAGAATGTTGTTTGTGGCTCTATATCTATCTATATCTATATCTATATATAAACCTCTCATCTCCCTTTTCAGAGTGTTGCTGAGGGTGCGTATGCTGTACTACCTGAAACAGGAAGTGATTGGTGAACATGCTGATTCTGTCCTGAAAGGAGCTGATATCAGGTACCTAATACATGTAGTAAAGTGCACACACACACACAAATAGCAAAAAATACTGGCTGTATACCATACAAGGCTTTATTTTTCTTCTCAGGGATGTTGATATCTGGATGCCTGAAATGGAGCAGCAGGAGGTGCCTGCAGCATGGTGGGACAACGATGCAGACCGCTCACTGCTGGCTGGTGTATTTAAACACGGTTTGTTCAGTTCTTTGATTTTTAGTTTATGTGAATAGTCTGAGTATCTTGTTGTGGCTCAGTTATTGCTCTGTGCTGGTTGCCTAAGATTTGGAACTCATTTTTTGTTTTGTTGCATTTTAATGGCCTCAACTTTCTCTGTTCCTAGGTTATGAGATGTACACCACCATGCGTGCTGATCCCTGCCTCTGCTTCCTGGAGAGAGTTGGCCGGCCTGATGACAAGGCCATTGATGCCGAGCAGCAAACTGGTGATGCTGAGCTGGGAGACGAGTGAGTATTGTTGGCTAACTGGTGCCAATTTATTTGCTTATAGATTTGTGGTTGAATTTCAAGTTAACTGGATGCTTTAACATTTTTACATTTGTCATTTTAAAAGTTTACATTGTCTGTCATTAAGTTAAAATAGTCACTCTTTAATTGTTTGTTTTTTGTTTTTGTTTTTTTTTTTTCCCTCTTTTTTTTTTATGCAGTCCTGAATATGATAAGTACTCGGAAGACCCAGAATTTAAGCCTGCATCACGGCACACCAAAGATATTTTTGAGGAGGTACATATTAGAATCATCACATGTGGTTCTGCCAGCACCATTCGACTCTTACAGATTTGGAACCAGGCGATTGTACTAACAAACTTCTTGCTTTATCCTCCAGCCTGAGTCCATGAATGCTGATGATGAAATTTCTGTGGAAGACAAGGCACCACCAGTGGTTGCAGAAAATTCAACTAGCCAGAGTGGTTCATGCGACTGGCCCTCAAGCTCATCACTCACAGCACGGTTGCGGCGGTTGATCACAGCTTACCAGCGCAGCTACAGACAGGAGCAGCTGAAGATCGAAGCAGAAGCGAAGGGTGACCGCAGGCGCAGGCGTTGTGAACAGGCCAGCAAACTGAAGGAAATTGCACGGCAGGAGCGACAACAGAGGTATACTGTTGCAATGTTACTATCTCAACACACAGTAATACAAGCTTTCAGTTAGTTATATTTCCTTCCACTAAATCACATTTATTTTGTAAATGTTGTAAAGATGTTGAGGATTTGAGGTCAGTTTTGGTACTGTTACCATTTATAGGTAAAAGGTTAAGTTACTGTGTCACACTTAAACAAAGACCTTTTTCTAGCTTATTCTTTTATTTTCCACTTCACTTTTGACTCTGACACTTCTGAATCAGTTGTACAAAATTCCCTCCTCAGTCCGACTGCTCTTTGGGTTTCTTTCAGGTGGACACGTAGGGAAGAATGTGATTTCTACCGCGTGGTGTCAACATTTGGTGTGGAGAAGATTAAAAAAGAGCCAGGTCTTCCCGAGGGAGGGGAGCCTGAATTTGACTGGACTCGTTTCCGTACTTTTGCTCGTCTGGATAAAAAAACTGATGAGAGCCTCAGTCGATACTTCTGCTCCTTTGTTGCCATGTGCAGAAGGGTGTGCCACCTCCGCCCAGGTCGAGAAGGTAACTGCCCCATACCAGGTGGTCACTGTCCTACCTTATCTAAATGATCATTTGATTTAACATGCATACTATTCTTTACTTTACTCTCTCCTTACTCAGATCCATTGGAGCTTTCCCAGACTGTGGCCCCCATCACCGAGGAACGCGCCTCCCGTACCCTTTACCGTATCAGCCTCCTGCGTCGCCTTCGTGAGCGAGTCCTTCCCCATCCGTGCCTGGAGGAACGTCTCACTTTGGCTCCACACAGCTCTGAGCTCCCTACTTGGTGGAATATACCAGAGCACGATCGTCAGCTAATGCTAGGCGCCTCACTGCATGGTGTCAGCCGCACTGAGCTCTCCATCTTCGCAGACCCACAGTTCACTTTCAGCCAGGCCCGCGACGAGTTCGTCCAGAACCAGCAGGCCCGACCCCCTCCACCACCACCACCTCCGCCACCACCCCAGGCACCACCCATCATGACATTCAGTCAGCCTAAGACTGAGGAGGACTTGCTTAGGGTGAAGGAGGAGGGAACTGATGAGAATGTTGGGTTGCTTGCAGGTGAAATTGGTGCTGACTTGCAGAGTACGCCCTTGAGTCACCATGACAGCAAAATGCGAGGTCAGGGCTGGAGCTTCAAGAGGAGCAAGGTTCGGGGAGAGAGAACAGAAGGAGGAAGGAAAGGCGAGGGAGCGTCTGATTCAGATTCAGACTCTGATTCAGGCTCATCGTCCTCAGATCGATCGAGTAGCAGTGATGACAGCGGAGAGAGTGAGGCAGAGGTAGAAGGAGGTGAGCCGTTAGTTAAAATAATAAATGCTCATTGGGGCAGAAGATGAAAACCAGATTTTTTTTTTTTTTTATTTTAAATTTCCCATTTTTCCCTCTATACAGGAATGAAGGTGTGTGATGTGGATGAAGATAATAGTTTACTCTCCATGACTCCGTCTCAGGATGGCATTCCGCCTCCTGATCCCCTCAGAGTTGACTGGCCCAAGGTAATTTATATCCACTTTATCATATGCATGTGTAAAACTTCAACAATGTGTGGAGTTTTCTCCTGGTGAAAGACTCACTCATGGGGTTATTTGTTTGTCTTAGGACCGTGTGTTGATCAACCGTCTGGACAGTTTGTGCACACTTGTGTTGACTGGTCAGTGGCCCTCGGGCCGGCGCTACGTGTCTGAAGCTCAGCTCAACCCGAGCTCAGAGCTGGTGGGAGATGAGATGGCTTACACAAGGGTGATCCGTAAACCCCCTGTCATGCCTGCTGTCCCGGGGGCAGATGGAGAAGATGGAGAATTTACTGTAAAACTCCTCAAGGTGAGAATATGGTCGAGGAATTTCAATATTGTTGCGGGGATAGGCAGGCAAATTATGACAATTTTTTGCTTCTGTTCCGTTTACCTGAAGGAGTCTGTGGGCTTTTGATGCAGGTCTGTAACCGCGATATGTGATATATGACTAAATTATAAACCTCCTTCTCTCACTCTGCCAGGAGGAGGGCCTGAAGCTCACTTTCTCCAAGCAGGCCTTGATGCCCAACGGGTCAGGGGGAGAAGCCAGTGGCCGCAAGAAGCGCAAGGACCAGGAGGTACAAGAAGTCATGCTTTCCATGTGTTCCTCTACAACAGAGGTGTTTGATGTCAAAACAAAGCTAGCAAGTGATATCACATTGCAGCCTTTTTATCATATCTGTTCCTTTCTTTTAGCTTTCTGACATGGATGGATTCCATGATCCATTGGAGCGGACACCTCGTCGTAGGGACCCTCCCACATGGCTGAAGGAGAACCCAGATTATGAGGTGGAGGGAGACATGCTGGAGGTAAATTGATTACTTTTATCCAATAGGACCAACAGGTCATCAAGTGTCAGTTCATAATGTCCTGGTCCGTAATCAAACCCTGGTGGCGGTTTATGGTGACAGTTACTGAACTATGTTTCTGCGTTATCACATCTTATCTGGTTTCCTCAGCTTCTTGTGAACAGGAGCAAGAGGAAGAGAAGGAGGAGGGCAGATAAAGCTATCACAGGCAATGAGAAGGTCAAACTCATCAACATGAGGACAGGAAAGAAGGTGGGGCGCAATTGCACGCAAATGTAGTTTGGAGTTGTTGGCTGCATGCCGTCTCTGACTAACAAGCATTCAAATGTTTCTCTGTAGGTTGGAGCTGCTTTCTGTCCAATGTTGCAAGACCTGAGGGAATATCTGGAGGAGAATCCTGACAACGCTGTAGCACCTGAGTGGTCCGAAACGGTTCGAAACTCTGTATGTATTAAAGATACTATCTGAAATTTCTATGAAGTTTAGCTTCAGATAACACTTTTATTGTTAAAATATGTTTCTGTAAACTCTGAGACCACATTCAATTAAATCTAAACAGCTTTTTTTGTTTCAGACATTAAGGTGGCATGTTGCCAAAACACAACTGTTTTAATGTTATCTATATATTTAATATGGTGGAGGGGAACAAAAAAACCTACATGATGAACCCAAAGCTTTTGCACCTTACTACCATCTGTGATTATGCAGTGGTGTTGTGATTAAAGACTTCATTCTTAATGCCATGGATAAGCACAAACGATGGTTTAGGACAAGGGCCCAGATTGCAGTAAATTGCCTCTCACAAAAAGTAGTAAATCTCAGTTATGATTAATTTAAACCTTCTTCTCCCCCAAATCTTGCAGCTTGACAAGAAAACTTGTTTAAATTTAATAAAGCCGGCCACAAAAATAATGTGTCCACACCTTTCGGTCACCCTGATGTTCGTGCCCTTTCCAACATGAATTATTTGTAATAATTCAAATAATATTTGCGTTTCCTCACAGGGCTTTCTGCCAGAGACGCTGTTTCACCGACTACTAACTGAGCACTCAGAGATCCCGAAGAAAAGCCGCCGCCGTCACCACCACCACCACCACCATCACCACCACCACCACCACCACCACACTCCAGAGCCTATCCCCGAGGACCCCAACCTGGATGGCGTTGAAGAGGAGACTCTGGTGTCAGATGGAGCCTACATGATGGATGAGGAGGACCTGGAGTCCTCGCATCACTTCCTCACCAGTCCAGACTTTGACGTTAAAATGGAGGGTGGAGACAGCCTTTCCCAAGGGGACTATGACAGCTCAGATCAGGAAGCGCTATTGGACGATGTTATCATAGCACAGAAGGACTCTGACTCCTCATCAAGCTCAGAGGATTGACTGAACCCTCCTCTCCAAACACATCTGACTTAGTCCCCTTCTGCAAAATAAATCATGTTATTCCTAATCATTTATTTTTGTCATTATGTATCAAATTATGGATTCATGTGTTTGGGGGTTTTTGTTGCTACTTCTATTCATTTGTTTTACATAGGATTTTTTTTTTCCATACGAGGAGCAGACTTGCACCCCTCTGCTTCCTTTTTTTTTTTTTAGGCTTTTTTTTAAGGCTTTTTTTTCCTTCTTTTTTTTGGGCTTTTTTTGGGGGGGGCTTTTTTGGCTCTTTTGAGGGGAGGGTTGGTTTTGTTTTGTTTTTTTCCCCATCACATCATGTCCAATCTGTATTCTCCTCAATCTTCCTCTCTAACCTCTGACAGAATGGCAAAAAGCTGAGCTTTTATTTGTCGACTGGTCATTCTCATCCACTTCCTCTGAAACCTTTGAATTCCCATCACATTCCCAATCGTGACCAAAAGGGGACCCCTGCTGTACAGATACACTTTTCTTATCTAAGAACCTCAAAGCTGGTCCGCTAGCGCTACACGAAACTGGACATGAGTACTGAACAGAGCCAGATCCCACAATCTCCTCTGGATCTCGTTCTGTCCAGGTGAGTCTATGAACTAAAAGGGGATCCAGTTTATGGATGTACTGTTAGTGTTTTCACTCTATGGGAGGGTTTGGGGTAGAGAGGGAGGGAGAGGGGAAAGTGGCGTTATTAGTTACTGAAGCAGTAATAGGAGGATGGGTGTATTGTACAATGTAGAGCTGGTCAATTGTGTACTATGGTGCAAAGATGATTGCATTGAGTTACTATTCTTGTTTTATGACCTGACTGTATCTGTGATATGAATAACAGCAATCTACAGTGAAAGCACGTTTGTGTGTATTATTGGGATTTCCACCAAGAAGGAAGCTTAATGTCTGTGCACATCTCCAAACTGTTCAATAGTTTAATAGTAATTACAGCAGATGATGAGGCATAAGAGCTCCAATTATTCCCATTTATCATGACCTAAGACATCTTTATGAAACATGATAGCTGAGATGTTATAAAATTATTAAGCTATATTTTAAACTAAACCAGTATTTATTGTGAGGTTTACGTGCTCAAATTCTCAAAGGCTGAATGTGTGAAAGTAATTAACAAAGATGTGCAGTATTAAATATCTACTAAAATGGCAAAAATGAGAGAGTAAGTCAAACACTATATTAAGTGCTACTTGAGCTTGATGTGTTCATATCGTTAGGGGACACCTGTATCTTAAGGACTGAGCAGTGGTTGGGATGAACATAAAAGGCTGAAAATCCTGCTGAAAGCCTTAAGTTGGGACAGGAAACCCCAAAAATAACTGGTAAACTGAAATCCTTTGCTAAAAGGGAAATCATGCAATTTAGTAAATGCTGATGATGGATGTAAGAGGCCATTTTTTCATCCCTATAGTGTGATCAGTCATACTACCACCCAAAAGAACTCTGAATCAGGCAAATATCCTAATTTGATTAGCTGACCACATGTCAGTTTCATTTTCATTATGAAACTGACATGTGGTTGTGTCTGGGGATCTTTCACTTTAATCTGGTGCGACCACTACTGCTGACTCTACACTACAGAGTGGATCAGGGCTCATCAACACTTACTGCATGTGTGAGAAGCTTTTACTGTCCATGTCAGGGGATGCACCATATTTGGACTGGATCTTAGTGTTTTCCTACTCAGGCACTCAATACATGTCTTCAATAACCCATTCATACAAGCACTTTTTTCTACACCTGTGGTGCTTTCTGTCTAACATTCACGCTCCGATGAACACATTGGAACTCAACTTGGACTTCAGTTTCTTGCCCAGGGCTACTTTGGGAGGCAGACAGGAGCAGCCAGGGATTGAACCAGCAACTTTCTGATTAGTGGATGACCTGCTCTCCCTTCTAGACCACACAGCCACCTTAGAGTAGACCACAATAGAATAGTACACTGACACACACTGGGACTTGAAGATGAGTAATGGCACAGAGACAGTAAATGTCAGTTTTGTGTTTAGAAGAGACAATTTCAGACCTAAAAATAAGATTGTGGATATTCAGATATATTAATTTCTGACAAATTCTTGTTTTGTTTTTTCTAATTTAATTTCAGTCTGAATAGGTATTTAACATTTGTAAAGAAAAGTGATAGACATAAAATACAGGGTTAATAAAATATAACCCAGCCAATAAAATGAAAACTGGTTATTGAATTGGTTCATTGGTTGTTTAGAAGTGACATTTAAACTGATTCACTAAAACGAACTCTCTACAAAATGCTGCCTCAAAATAATCCTGATGTCATTTTTCTATTAGAATAACTGATGGAGGAACATATGGGTGAGGACTTCAAATAAGTATGGGAATTTGGACATCAGACATTTGGCTGGTTTCTTTTGGACAAACAAATCTATAGGCAGACAAAATAATAATAATACAAAAGTTAAAAACAAAAAACAGTTGTGTTTTGGCTTTCTAAACAAGCTCCTGTGGTATTCGCTCATAGCTGTCAAGTTACAAAAATACAGGTACCGCTACCCGCAATAGTTACCATTTTCCCCACGGCCCGTGAATACAGCATTACCTTCTGCCGTCGATTTGGAGGTGGCGCTACCAGCAGCAGTAGCTCTCCGATGTATGAATGGGTGTGTTTTAGGCCTCCTGTAAACTCTGGCCTGTGGGGCTAGAATATAATATATTTAGCTAGCATGGGGCTATTTGGTTGCTATCACCCTTGAATCACACCCCCTATCCTAGTTTCCGCCACCCCCCCGGGGCTTCACGACGAAGGTACAATCTCAACGTGATGCCAGTCAGCAGTGCTTAGCTAGCTAGCGGCTAGCACCTTTAGTTACCATAGGCGTAGTTACTCTAAATTTGTGGGGGATTTAAAAAAAATCCCAAGTTTAACAAAGTGAGCAACGTGTGTGATAGTTTTATCTATTAATTAATTTTAGAATGGACCTGAATTTCTACTCTGAGCTGTCGGACGGTTGTGCTCAAAATGTTGACTCAGAGTTTTTGGATCCCCAGGCATATGGAGGATACTCACAGGGAAATAAGGTAAGCTACCAGCACCGGTGTTTCTATCAGAGGGCTCTGACTAAAACTGCCCAACCATCACTTTAGCAGTTTAGAGCTAATGATGTGTGTTTTTGTTTTAGTTTTCAGAAGGCAACGACAGTTACCTCACCATCAGCGGAGCGGGACACCCGTTTTTGTCTTCAGAGGTGAGCGGGTTA